>JBBMKC010201495.1:0-14033 GCA_037834085.1 Bipalium vagum | reverse complement strand
TGTTTTCTTAGTGAATTTTAATTAAAGTCGAACACGCACAAACGCAACCTTCAACCGTTGAGACCTGAGAGACATTTGCGCTCCGACCTTTAACATCCTTTTTGTCCATCACCTTAGGATCTTAACAAATATATGAGCCAACGAAAGAACATTTGCGGTATTCTATGCTGTTATTATTCAATTCAAAGAAAACCGCTGCGAAAAGCTGTATTCAACTGGCAGACCCTTGTGAATGCTAATTTAAGCCATTCAGAACAGGCTATTATGATTCATAAGATAGGGAACGTCCAGGTCAACCAAAAAAAATACAAAGATGCAGAATTAAAAATCCCAGGATAATACGTAAACCAAAAACTTGCTACCAAACTTGATGTGTCTCAATACGTCATTTTCAATCGACTACACAGTATGGGAAAAATTCAAGTCGAAGGAATCACCTATTCATGAATTGAATGAAAGGAATATAGAAAAATGGAATATGTAATATAAGAAAAGTAACCTGTGAAATTTTAATGGATAGATACTGAAGAAAGTCGTTTCAAAATCGTATTGTTACAAGCAATGATAAATGGATTTATTTTGATTTGTTTCAAAATATTCATTCGAAGAAGACTGTTGTGTATCTGGTGGGACCAGAAAGGTTTTGTCTTCTATGAGTTATTAAATAATGATAAAAAGACCAACGCCATCAACAATTGATTCAATTGAACGTGGAATTTAAGCAGAAACGACTAGAATAGGACAGGAGACATGGGAAACATATTCTGTTCATTGGATTTGGTATTATTAAAATTGTTATTTTGGTTCGAATGGCTTACCTCCACTTGATAAATTAAAAGAGCATGTGAAGGAGTATGGTAAATCTGATCTGCAAAGAGAAACAGACTTATTTTATTGAGAACAATTAACCAAGTTTGTTTAATGGAAATTTTTTAAATGGAGAGATTTGAAAGTTGCTTAGATAAATCTCTTTAGAATATTCTAGAAGACAAAATATGTTATTTTCGAGAAGTTAAAATTAAAAAATGAATAATAATTTAATTTTTTTAAAATCTCTTTATTTTTATGAAGATTATAAAAATAAAAATAACTATAATAAAGTAAAAAAAGAAATTACTTTTATTCGAAATGAATCTGAAATTTTTTTAAATGTTAGTGATGATGCTATGAAAGGAAATATAAATATGATTAAGAATAAAATAATAAATGTAGTTGATCCAATAAATGTAGCTCAGACACCAGAACGGTCCATGCGCATGTGAAAATTTGAAACCCTCTTATTTGAAACCTCTGATTGTTTCGAATAAGATGTCTAATAAGCCTGAAGTTAATTGTAAGATTACATCTGAAAATTCTTCAAAATCTTTTCATGTTATACATCTTCATCTAATATATCTCCTATAGACATGAATTTTCCATTCTGCGCTGAGAGACGAACTGTTTTAATATTGAGAACAGATGTTGCTCACTGTCCTATCTGCCAGCCTTGTCTTGATAACTTAAATGAAGAATTTAGAGACTTTAGCAAAGGTCAAATTTCAAATCACGTATATGAAAAAAGTAATTTCTCTAGTCTTGCTTCTGAAAATATAGACACAGCTGATAAGGATAATGATTGTTTGGTTTTATCTGTTGAAGAAACTATTGTTAAGGTTCCTGTTGATAAAAATCCTGAAACTGCACCTTTCTTGACTTTCTGACATTGTTAAGAGTTCTCTTGAAAATGTAACTCCGATTGTACCTGGTTTGACTTGACAAATTGTGCTTACACCTGTCTGAACTGTCTACAATTCCATTGATTTAACAGGTGTAGATAGCACTGATAATGAGGAGATTGTTAAAAATAGTTACCAGCCTTTCCAGTATAACTCTCTGTTTACTAATCTTGATATTCACAGTCATTTGTGTAAATTTGTTTCGAATAAAACAAATTTTTGTTTAAACCCTCTCGTTGTTTTTGGTCTTGCAAATAGAAAGACTTATATATATCCAGCAGTTTGCCAGGTACACAGAACGACGCAAGCTGAACAGCTAAGCTTGACAAAAAACAGGAGATTCCAGAATAGCCTTACCAAAGACAATGAGTTCAACATCAAGAATCATAAAGTACAGTTAATGCCACAAATTATCTTGAAATGTGTGCTTTACCAGTTTATCGTATTTTACGGCAGCAGCGGAGACGTCGTCAAATCTAAATACTCCATGATAATGTAAGGCCTCATGTGGCATAATTTTTTCGTGATGCGTTTTTTACTGCAGGAGTTACTTATTATTATTGTTATTGCATATCCACCACAGAGTCCTGATATATCACCATGAAACTACTTTTTGTTTTCAAATCTCACCAAATTAATGGCTGGTAAGCTTTATGATACAGCAGGTAATTTAAAAGCAGGCATTAGACAGGCTGTTAATTCAATTCTTTTACAAAAGTTTTAAGATGCAATGATGCAGTGGCCTAAAAGACTGTGGTTGATTGTTGATGCTGAAGGGGATCGTTGGAATCAAAGATTTTATTTTATATATTTTTATTAAAATTTTAATATTGCTTAAAACTTAATGTATTAGTGATAGGTTCTGTTAAAGTTAAAATCTTCTGTTTTTTCTTTTGGGTCGACAAAGATAATACATAAAAGAAATTTTAGTAAAGCATTATTTTCCGTTAGATCTAATTGATCTTTTACAGAAAATAATGAAAATCAAAGAAATTTAATATTCTGTTTTCTTTGTTGAACCTGTTCTCATAATTTAAGAAATTGTTACACTAAGATTTTAAAATAAAGTTGTGACTATGATATAGATATTAAAAAACTACATTACAAATAAAAATTATAATTTTTAAGAGTTTTATGATAAAATTCGAACGATTCAATGATATTTTCATTTAAGACTTCATTTTAATGAATGTTTGAAACTAATAAGACATATGACAACCCTAACAAGTTTGTAAAGTAAATAAAGATGTTGATTAATTATCTAGTACGATCTCTTGTTGGAAAAGAAATTTTGATGAATTTTACTTTTTGATAGGTTTTAATTAACAAATATCATTAAACATATTTCAGATAAATTAAAAACGTTAATTCACAAGTCCTTTTTTCCAAATATATTTATTTTCTAAAACCAGTTATAAATATTTTATTATTTATTTATTATTTTTTTTATTTCCTTTTATTTAAAGCTTACTTTTAATAATTTTTTCTTGCAAACTTAATATTTACAATACTAATCAAAATATTAATTTCTACACTAAATCATTATTGAACTTTTTTATCAAGTAAACAAAAAAAAGAAAATTGAAAAAGCACTTCACAGACGACCAGCACAACGTTCTAAATGACAACTTAATCAGTAATTATCGATTAACATTTTATCAATCACATCAAATTCAAATATCAATTAATCTCGAAAATCATAATGAAAATTCAATGGAGACGTTATATTATCATAAACATAAATAGAGCAGTTTAAATAAAATAAACCAAGCAGGTCCGAGACCGAAGACACCGATGCCGGACATGACATAAACAGGCACAAGAAATTAATTGACATTTCCAAAAATAACCAAAAACAGATAAGAAATATTCCCCCAGCTAAATAAAGCGGAGAT
Source organism: Bipalium vagum (assembly GCA_037834085.1). Lineage (NCBI taxonomy): Eukaryota > Metazoa > Platyhelminthes > Tricladida > Geoplanidae > Bipalium > Bipalium vagum. The sequence continues at coordinate 10,423 of JBBMKC010201495.1, read as the reverse complement.
GAGTCAAAAATTATAGAAAAAAATCACTGCAGCATCTTTACAATCAAAATAGCATAGATTTCGAATAAATTGATAGGTTCACATAAAAATCCATAATTTATTGATCAGGAACGATATAGTATGTACAAATAATGAAGGAAACGACTAATTTTGAAGTTATTTAAAATAATCATTCACTTCAAAATGTAAATCAACTCCATTTCTTTAAAAAATAAAATTTAAAAGATTTTTTCGAAAACCTAAAAAAATTTCTTTATTAAAAAAAATTGAGCATCACTTATCCTCATTCTCCCATTCTGAAAAAATAATATAAATTTTCAGTGAGAAAAATTAAATCTAACGAATTTGGCTGAATGTTTTTCTGTGTTCCTCTCTCAATTTTTTCGACTCTTCCCTTATTCGAATAGTTTCTGCAGGCATAAAACGTTCTGACAAACACATGGATACTTTTGGCTTATTATTTGCCGAATTTTCGTTTGTTGAATTGGTTGAGCTTTTATTTGTGTCATTGGAATTCAACACGTTTGATTTGCTATTCGATCTGGCTCTGGTAATGTTTACTTCGGGAAATCCCTGAGACCGAAATGGAGATCCTCCAGAATCGACCATATTCTCGAAGTAATCTTTGATATTTATGTTTATATTCAAGCATAGCAAAATGTCGACTTCGACGACAATATAAAAATTGAGTGCTTTATTCTTATGGTAAGGTGATGAAAAAGATAGATGTCACAAACATTTCTCTAAAAGATAATTAAGTAGAGAATAAAATTTTCAATTTTTATCCTTTCTCTTTGCAACCTCTACAAAAAAATTACAAAAAGTTTTTCGACAAATTTTCAAAGTTTTTCTTATCATTAAACTGTTTAAATAGACAAACAGTTTAAGAAATAATGAGGTATAAAATAAATTGTTTTCACAATTTTTTATAAAAATTCATAGATTGAAAATTTTTTGGGTTTTAATTTCAATATAAAATAATAAAATCAATAAGAAACGATTGAAGAAATGACACAAATTTTAACTGAGAAAAGAGCAAGGGAAACGGTGGTAAATTAAAAACAAAACATTTTTACAAGGCACTTTTTTGATGCAAATTTTGATTGGTGAACACTAAATGCAAAAAAATGTGCTCAGTGTAAATTATCAATATTGCAAATACAAAGATGAAAAAAAAAGATTTTTATGGGTTTGGTATACATGTCTGAAACTACTTGGAAATATAAATAATAAATAAATGATCATTGGTCGGTCAAAAATTACCAGACACGCTAACATTAATTTGAAACAAATTCACCATTTAAGACTACGAAGAAATCCTTAAAACATCGACCCAGGAGGTCTATCTCTCGGTCGTCTTTCTTGGAGATTACACAATCGGATCGCAATGGAGTTTTTTTTTCCAAAGTTTCAAAAAAATGGTCCGATAAAGTGGCAACTTAAAATGATAATGACTTTTATCACTGAGTTCATTTACATAATATTGTGTAATGTTTTAAATTTCAATGGAAAATAATTTTAATGAAAGACTTGTTAATTTTAAAGGAATTATTTTATTTTAGTAAAACAAACAAACTTGATTCCCATGTAATATGTGAACAGTTATAAAAAACTTTTGAAGGTAATAAGGTATAGAAAAAATCAAAATCATATATTTAGGTTAAGGTATTTATAGTAATTTAAAATAAAAATCAATAAATTCCCAAATATTTTTCTAAGTGACATAATTTGGCGAATATTTAAAATATATGAAAAAAATAAAAATGTGAAAATAATATAGTAATAAAATCATAAAAAAAATAAAGTAATTAATAATATCTTCATATGATTTTATTTTTTAGATTTCAGATCATGAGATCTCGTTTTTATTTACAAATATTAGCTTACCTTTTAATTTATTTACATCTGTTGTCATTTCTGATTTCTTTTCACTGGTATATTTGGTACCACCTTTGACAATATTCGAATGTAATCGTTCCAGTGAAATTTCAGCTTCTTTCAATCTTTTTTCGGCTTCGGTCCTGGCTGCTTTTTCCAACTATGACATAGTTATCGATTTTTCTTCAATGAATATCAATAATGCACTACCTTTAACTGCCGTTCGAAATCAATATTTTGATTTTTCAATTTCTAAAAAGCATTTGATTTTAGAGAACATTTTTGATAAAAAAAAAGCTTTCCATTTGTGGAAGCTTAAGTAATTTAAGTTTTACAACCAAAACAATTCTTAAAACACAAAATTAATAATATCTGAGTTTTAAATTATTTTTCAAACATGACATTATTTACAAATTTATTGAGCTCACTGACAAATTTACAAAATAACATTAACAATAATTCACAAAAGTTAATTCGTAAACAAAAAATTTAAGAAATCGATTAATCGAATGCTAAACTTTAATATTGTTTTTGATTTATTAATTATATGTATTTTTTTTTAAACATTGATTTTTCTCTATTAATAATTTAGTTTAAAAGATTTAGCATTAATTTTTAACAGCAGTTGTAAATGATTATGAAATTCTTGTTATTTTTGAGATTTATGGAGTCTCCACACACAAACACACATATTTAATAAAAATCATAGTTTCGTATAAAAAAATGTGAATAACAATATATAATAATTAATTTTTACTATTTATATCTCAATAAAATACAAATTCGAAAGGCTACCAAAAGTTATTTATTAATAATTATGATTATGAGATGAAATATTTTAAAAAGAAAATTACTTTAATTAAATTATTCAATTCCTGAGCTTGATTTAACATACGTTGATTTTCTGTTTCAAGATAAACTGCCAATTCTTCCTTTTCTGCTAATCTAAATCATATATTTCTACAGCACCATCGTTTACTTATTATTATAGCTAACTCAAAATAAAATGTAAAATTTTTTTTTAAATTAAAAATTTTTTAACAAAAGCAGCTAATATTATTTTCAAATAATGACGAAAAGATTTCAAACAAAATAAATAATAACCAAATTTTAAATAATATTAATCAAAATTTGAAAGAAGAATATAAATCTCGTTTTCAAATTACAGAAATCAATTAATTTTTAGTGTAATCATTATGAAAACACTCTTAGAACAAGATGAACCATTTATATAAATTATTAATTATTAAAAACTTTTAGGATCTTTTACCTTTTTCCTACCAATAAAAAAATAATTAATAATAATAATCTATTGCTTGTATATTCGCATGTGTTTTTGGATCTACAAAATATAATGACTTTCAAATGACGAAGTCTAATTTTTTCAATATCATTACAAGCTTTCTATTGATCACTTATAATAATTGTACTCCATCGGCATTCACTTTTAACTATTGGTAGTAGAGTGTCTGCTTTTCGGTTTACAAATACCTCTAGGCATATTTTTGATGGCTCCTAACTGGAATCTGCAATTCCAAATACACAGATTTCGTGTTCAGTTCCACGGCTTCGATGATAATTAATGTTTGTCTAAATAAACTTTCATCAATCTGGCATATAATTCCTTTACCACCAAATCTACAAGAATTTACTGTGTAATAATTTCTTAAGTCATTATATAAGTCAATCAAAACTTTTTTATCAACATCAATTCTTTCTTTGTCAGTTTCTTTTTCATCTTTTGACCATTTCCATAGCAACTTCAAACCAATACTTATATGACATCGATATCTCTATAAAATAGAACCTGTCCGTATGCTCATATATTTCTTATAATTGGCTTGGCACAGCATTTAAATTTACTCTTGGAAAAAGGTAATTAACAATTACATCTGTTGTACCAGTACAGATTGGTTCGATATGAGTAACCTCTCAATAAAATTCTCATCCTTTTTTTAAATCAAAGTCAATTTCATACATCGATATGAAGTGTAACTATTAAAGGAACATTTGTAAAAACTCAAACTAATGAATAAACTGGAAAATTTAAATAGAAGACTCCACAAAAATCCAAAATAATTTAATATACAATGATAAGAAAACTGGCCTTAATTTTAATTGATAATCATTGAATAAAAAATTTTAAAAAAGTAATCCATTTGTTTCAATCAAAAGAGTTTTTGTTGAGAAAATTATAAATCACTTATTTCATTTATTCTATTTAGAATCTAAATAAATTTTTAAAAAATCTTACTTTTTTTTAACATTTTCTCGATCTTGATCGATTTTTTCTCTCAAATTATTGATTTCATTCAATTTATTGTGAAACTAAAATATTTTAAATCGTTATTAGCTATCAATCAATAATAATATTGGTAAATAAGTAAGGAAATCATTTCAATAAAATTCTAATATAAAAAGACTATTTTTTTCACATAATTTAAAAATATCTATCGATTTTAATATTTAAAACCTTTTATGAATAATATTTATGAAACAAATACTACATGAATTATATCTAATTAAATATGAATGCAGCAATGTTTAAACATAATATGAAAGTTTTATAAATTTGTTTCATCAACCTAATACTAAGCGGATATTCCTATTAGATGGGTTATTGTTAAGAAATAATCAAAGGACATGTCAAAGTCAAGGACATATTTTGCAAAAATCGTTTTGAACATTTTGATATGGCAAAAAGTCTATACAACTTCACAATTTTATACTAAAAAAATAATTTATGTTATAGTTTATAATAGTCAAATTACTTGACATTCATTTATTGTCAAGGTTTTTAAGTTTATTTAAAATAATTTATTCATTAAATCAATTGAATTCTCAATTGTAAATGAAATTAAATTCATAGATTAATTGGATGATAAGTATTTATCAATTTAAGTCGAAAGATTTCGAAGAATGACCATAATGGAAATGAGGCCTTCGATGAAAGAGTAATTTTCAAGACTAGAGTTATAACATTAAAAATGACATGAATTTTTAAAAAATTTAAATGATTTATTCATTTATTCAATAATATTTAAATAATATTCATAATTTCATAATTAATAATTCAAAAGTAATCAATATAACCTAGATTAAGAATTATATTTATTTGAAAGTCACTAATACATGTATTATAAATATATTTAAAATAAAGAAATACAAGATGAAATTTGACTCTTCAACAGAAATTATAAAAAATATATAAATAATAAATTCAATTAATTAAATAAAAATGTTTTAAAAGTTCTCTGTTTGAAAATAACTTAAATCGAAAAAATTGATTTATTTTTTTTATATTTATTATGAAGAAAATTGATTCAGTGTTGACAAATTGTAGGTCGCGGTTAGAAACTATTATTATAATTTTATGAAATTTATGAAAAAATATTCTGAACTACACGCCAGATTAGAAAATCAATGTTCATAAAGCAAGTGCGATCAGTATGTGATAATGGTACATATGTCAATGGATACAGCATCCATTGAATTGGTTCAGCTTATAAAACGTTTCAAATTATCTGCAAATCTGACTGAAATTATTTATTTAATTATTAATATTATTATTTATTTATTAATATACTATTTAAATTATTAATTTTTATTTCAAAGTCAATGGTCAATGTCAATTACTCTCCTGCCAATCTGAAAAGGACATAGTTTCTCTGGATTGATCTTACAATTTTCTTAATCGTTTCAAACCGTCATGGGAATCTTGAACCAATGCTTGTTAAATTTACAATTTTACAATTTATATAAATTGTTTTAAGTTTTATATTTATTATTTTAAAGGTTATCATACAAATTTTATTTTATTGAGGAAAAGTATTCGAATCTATTCATTGATGTGGAAATTATTTTAAAATATATAGAAAAGAATTAGGTTCCTCTACATAAATTTAAAAATGATAACAATATAAATAAACAAATTGAGTCTTGTAAATTATAAAATTTCTATAACAACAGATCTATAAGAAATAAATAAAAATAAATAATAATAAATAAAAGTAAATAAATAAAAATATATTTAAATGCAGTTTATACTTTACGTTTATGTATTAAAATATAGTTTTATAATCAGTGTCTGTTGAATTGGGTAGAATTATAGATCAATAAAATTCTCGATCTAAAAATTTAATTTAGAAACGAAGTTGTGGATTATAGAACATGAGATAGTTTTAAGGATATTTTGCAAATGATTTTATCTTTATCAAAAAGAATTAGTTTACTATTAGATCAAACTACCTACGGATTCTATCTGGTGCTCTTTACTGGAGGAAGTATTCAATTGCTCAGAAGTCTTAAGATCTTCATATTCAAGATTCTGGAAATAGTTGACTTTAACATTTGATGAAAATTAAACGATTATATCATTTAAAATAATTGGATATTAAAAGTGTACACATTAATCATAATTCTACTTTCAAGTCATTTTCTAATTGTGAATTCTTCATTTCAAGCATGGACTTAGACTCCTGGAGACTGTTCATTACATGATATGTTTCATCCATGTCTCTGACAGAAAATAATATTATCTTTAGTTAGCATCACAGTACAAACTCTTTAAATTTGTTAAATTCAAATTGCAGTTCCTTAATCAGCTGTTCCTTTTCTTCATTCTCTTTTTCTAGCTGCTCTTTTAACTTCATTAATACCTAAAAATAAGAAAAATATGTAATCAGGAATTAAAACCGAATAATTAAAAAAAAATTCACAATTAAAAAATTAATTACAATTTCTAATCAAATTGAAATTTATCATTTTAAAAGAATGCAAAAAACGTATTTATTTTTATTTTTTATTTAACAATAAAACAATTTTTTATTCAAAGTAATTTTTAAAGCTTGTACAGCCTTGACCTATTTAATTGGTAGTTAGAAATATCGCAACAATATTTCTAATTTAATACGATCCACTCATCAATCAGATTTTTGACATCATGAAGTTGTAGAAGCATTGCTCAGAGACAATGCACCATCAATCGAAACAAGTAATAATAAGATGGAGTGAATTCTGGTGAATTCGGGAGTGGGGTAAGACATCCAAACCAATACCATCCAAATTTACCATTACTGATTTTAACACTGTGAGTATTTAATCTGATTTCTAATTTTTAAATTTTTATATTGTGAATAATTTAAATTTTTTATTAATTGTAAATTTAATTTTAATATTTATTTAGTTTAATTTTATTATTTACTTTAAAATAATTTTTAAGTTAATTTTTAATGGCACAATATGGAAATTTTGTTTAAGTATTATTGTCTAGACTTCAGAAAGCTGAACCAGGTAACTGAACAGCAAGCTTTTCCAATGCCAAACATAGAGGATATACTGGATAAATTAGAAGGAGCTAATTATTATATAAATAACCGACCCACGGAAAATTGAAGCAATCAGAACCTTCGAGAGGCCAAAATGCGTAAAAAATTTAAGAATCTTTCTGGGCATTTGTAATTATTATTGGAAATTTATCAATGGGTATGCAAAAAAATCAAGGGTGTTAGAACAATGAAAAATTAATATGGACAGAAGCATGCAATGAAGCCTTCAAGATATAAAAGAGTCGCTAACAAAAACGCCATTGCCAACTTTTCTAGACATTAAAAGAATGTTTATATTAGACACTGACGCCAGTTTTGAAGCGATTGGAGCAGTGTTGTCACAGACAGACGATAATGGAAAAGAGTGAGTATTCGCGTACGGATCAAATGCAATGAACAGTCATGAAAAAGGATACTACATCACAAGAAAGGAACTATTAAAAATTTATTATTTCTGTAACCACTTTAAGCATTACTTGTATGGAAAAAAAATTTCTGGTGAGAACATATCACAAAGCAATAGAATTCATGTTCAAAAGGACAAACCAGATAACACCACAATTTCAGACGTGGATGAACTATCTAAGCAGTCTAGATATAGAGCTTAAATACAGAAAAGGAATTGATCACACGAATGCAGACATGTTATCGAGAAAAACTTGTGGTACATGTTCTCAGTGTTTGATGATTCATGAAGATCCAAAGGCAGAAAAAAGGAAGACCAGAGCAATAAATACAGTAAACGAAGAGGCAGTATATAAATGGCAGAATAATGAAAATGAAATCAATCAGATTAAAGAAAATATTGAAAAGAGAATTAAATCTTATTTCCGCTTGGAAGATGGTCTGGTCAAAACGTTCGAAGGAAAGATATGGATTCCAAATACCAAGAGCCAAATGTTAGTGGAAGAGATTTACAGATCTCTAACGCATGCTGGGACCAAAAAGGTTATTAAGTATACATCTGATTTGTACGATATGAAAAACCTGAGAGAGACAGCAACCGAAGTTATAAAAAAATGCGAAATCTGTCAGAAGCATACAACAAAAACGAAAGAAGATACAATGAAATTATCAGCAGATGAGTCATTTGAAAAGATATATTGAAATTTGTGGTCCGTTAAAAAAAACTTTTCGAAGGAGACGATACATTATAGATCAGTATAGAAAGTACATTTGAAACAATGAAACAAGATGAGGAAATAATCAGAAAAGTAATAATAGAAGAATGGATCTATAAGTATGGTGCACCAAAGGAAATCCATGTAGACTGTGAAAAGGCCTTTGAATCTCGAGTATTTAAGACTTTGTTTTTAAACTTTGTTTTTCCAGTCTGTATCATCATAACACCAACGGCATAATAGAACGGCAATTCCGAACAATTCGTGACTACATTAATACTACTATGGCTGAGAGAAGAAACAATGATTGGAAAGGTTTGTTACCAGAAATCGAGTTTACTTTAAACGCAACATTTCAGAAAAAGTTAGGATGCAGCCCTGATAAAATTAAATTTGGAAGAAAAATTTACAGAGGCTTGGGTCAGTAATAAAATATCAGAAGAATTAGAAAAAGACAACTTTCAAGATAGACCAAGAGAAACAACAAGAAGAAGAAAGTTCGAACTACTAATTGTGAAGGACGAAAGCAGAACTAAGGATAAAGAAAGATACGAAGGTCCATACACGGTGAACAGAAAAATTCATGACAGGAGATATGCATTTGAAGTTTTGTTGATCAGTGCTAATAATTAAATTGTGTCCATTGTGACATTTTCAAATAATCATATTAACATATGTTATTTTTATGTTTGTCTTAATATTCCACTAAATTCATCGAAAAAAATGAGGAATGGCGCACAAACTGACAAACAATGAAATTCGCAATATTTTTTTATGAAATTGCACCTTTGGAAATTAAGTAACATATTCATTTTTTAAGTCTCTTAATGCCTGTTATCGCTAAAAGTAATTTTCTTAATTATATTTATAGGATTACAACAATATTCCAAATGAAAAACACCATAACTCCACAGTTTTCTTTGAATAAATAACAAATATTTCTGTTTTAGTTTAATATTAAGTTTATTTTTATTGTAGAATAATCAAACCTCGTTTTCATCTTTGGCGTTATAAAATTGTTCTAGGAGAATAATATTATACTTGATTACAAACGATATTTTAGTCTCACGTTTCACTTTTGCGTACTTTAATGTGGAAGTAGTCTGCATCAAATCCCTGACAAATCTCTGCGTTTCAACCATATTGTGATAATTTCTACGAATAATTATATTACAAAATGTAATAAAACAAAACAATTACATTGTACTATTAAAGGATAGATTATCAATCCACGAATCCCTTGTCAGCTGGTTATCAACGGAAAAAACAATAGGTTTCTGGAAGAAATTCGAAATAAGAGTAACGTAAAATGAACTTTATTAAATATGATTGCAAGAAAATACATAATGTAAAAAAATCATATTACATTTCCTAAAGCTTGGAATTTGTAAGACCAGTGAAAGAATTATAAAGTTTATTTCACAAATTCAGTGAAAAGAAAATATTACTATCAACATGTTCTCAAAAGTAATGATTAATCAAAATTTATTTTAATTTTTATCTTTTATTTCTAAAATTTAAAATATTTTCTTTAAAAAAATTAATGTTACTGACAATAAAAACTATTTTTAAAAAATATTGATTGAAAGTCAAAAAATTTTATTTTAAAACTTCAACAGAAAATCGATTCTCGTAAATATTTAGTGTTGTGTTATTAACAAATTTAACAAGAAAATATTATTTTTTACAATTATGCTCAGAAAATAATCAAAATATAATTATATAAAATTATAATTAGAGATTTTACACAATGATTTTTTCTATAAAAATATCGATGTAATTTTGATATTAGAAGTTTTTGTATTAATAAAATATAAAAGGATAAAATATTAATTATAATTCCTCAACCATTCTAAAAATATTAACAATTAAAAAGTAAAGTGAAACAAAAAAATAAATAATTCGAATTTTTAGTTTAAAAGATTGGTACAACATCTCTAATCTAAAATTTGGTACGGAGATAAAATAGTTTTATTCTGTATTTCAAATATGAAATAATAAAAATGTTTAGTAAATAAGCATAAATTTATTATTATTATTATTATTATTATTATTATTATTATTATTATTATTATTATTATTATTATTATTATTATT
>JBBMKC010201494.1:0-24380 GCA_037834085.1 Bipalium vagum | reverse complement strand
ATAATGATTATTTAATGAAAGTTGGATCAATATGTAAAGTTATTACTGATTGGAAAGGTTTCTATATTTAGATTATTTTATCTCAATTTTCATTGGCTGAACATTGTTCATATTTAAAAGATAATTAGATTTATGTAAAAGGAACAATTGTGGGCAATATTAAAAGTATGAATTAGATTGACTTTAATATTTCAAAAATAGGAGATTATCAAATTAAAAACATTGTAATTATACCGTTGATATCACATTTAAATAAATGTGAGGTTCCACTTTAATAATAATAATGACTTGGCAAAAGCATTGACAAATGTCAAATTGTATTCACAATTTATCTTTTATAATATAAATCTTTAACAATCACTTATCACTGCCACTTGATCCAGTGATGCAGAAAATAAAATTTTATTTCACAGAATAATTGTCCAAGTAACAAAATGAAAATGATTGCCTCTATTTTCTTCAGATGATTTCGTAAATTCTTTAATAAGACCGCACTGTGAAATTGAAATGAGGTTTTCCTTTTTTTTAACGCAGGAGATAATAATTATCTTTATTATTATTATTATTTTAAATAGAAATAACATTTTGAAAGTTAACAAATATTCAGTAAAAGAAAAATATGACAATAATTTTCTACAAAAAACATTTATTCTTATTTCTACTTAAATTTTTTTTTAATTATTTGTAATCTTTATTAATTTCCAATGATGTACGAAAATATTGATTTTTTTATTTTCAATAAAAATATTGGAAATTATATTTATAAATAAAATAAATCATTAAATTGCACTGTTAAATTTATTTATATTAAAAAAAACAAAGATTTGCAATATTAAAAAAGGAAATTTTATTTGATTTTTTATTAATGAAAAACCAAATCATTGTTCAAATTTTATTTAGTCCATCGATCATAGATGGCAGACGAAGCCTCGGAAAAGGTCTCAAGAGTTACCTGAAGATAATTTTCATGACTCAATTTAAGTATCATTTAAGGGCCAAAAGAAAAATAGTATAATAAGAGTGGGGCAGGACAGGTCTACAACTTGTTCCGTTTGTGTTGGGTGGCAAAATATGATTATATGAAAATTTTCGAATAAATTGTGAGGCCTAACTTATTACTGATTACCAATGGAATGTCAGCAAAAGATTTAATTTTTAAAAAGAAATAGTTTTTTATATTAACATATGTTATATTACTGATATCAAACGAAAATGTTACTCCATATGCGGCATTTAGTACAGTGACCTTGTTATTCTGATGATAATAATATGATCTCGTTTCCCTTCATCTATACAGCTGGTTGGGAACCTTTTCGAACTTCAAAAAAATATTTAAAAATAGATTTTGGAATCCGTAATTTTTATTGGGTGTTTTTTGTAAGTAAGCAAGCAGGGTACACGACTAAGTAAGTGAAGGAGGCACATTGTAATTGTAATTTAATGAAAACGTTGAATTTTTGTCTGTCAATTTTGTATGAAAATATATTTTATTTAAATTTTTGTAAATTTTAACAATTAATTAATAATCAATTATAAATGTGGGTTTTGTTTAAATGAATCAATGATGAAAAATATTTAAAATTGAAATATGAATCTACGATCGTATATTTGAAAATGGATTTAATTCTGTTATTATTGCAACGAGAATTCTCCTAAGCCTGTAATAAGAAATTTCAAAAACTCAATAAAAAAAATTTAAAAGAAGATAAGCTAAACCCTTTTAAAATGCAGCTGCTTCATGAAATCAATAAACTAAAAATGAAGAATGGAGTTAATGTTATCTTTTAAAGGTAATCATTTTGAGAACACAATAAGGGGAAAGCTATTGTAGTATATGTTATTTGATATTTTTGTCTATTTTATTTCTCATTTAATTTTTTCCTTTTATCTTATTCATCGGTACAACAAAAAATTCATTAAATTATACTACAGTACCTCAAGAATCATAATTTCTCCATTAATGTCATTATTAGACCAAGAAATATCAGAATACCTCGTCGATATCACAAATTGGCCATCTTTCGACTACCACGATGAATAAAAAGAATTAAATAAATGTTACAAAAATATTAATGAAAATCGATTTCTTTTTTACTACTGTAAAAGAATTTACAATTAATTTGATCGATCTGGGTAAGCTATCAAGACCTTTCGGTCGGTCGTTAGATGCCTTACTACGTTTAGTTGGTAGAGCGCAATCTTTGACTTATACAATCATTAATTATTACTTCCTTACAATCATCTGTTATCATTTTTCAATTACTACGACCAGTGGTAACCAATAACCAGGACCTACTCGTGTAACCAATACTCAAATTATGTCCACATTCAAGGTTTATTTACGGAAATGTTCCATCCGCCAAGACCAGATGTTAGACCAGTTTTCCAATTAATTCAAACAAATCTTATTTTCTTAATCTTTTTATTGATATAATGATTTTTTATTGTCTGTGAATTGAAGATCTTGGGCAAAGTTCTAAAGATAATTGTTTTTGTTTTTAATTTTCTTTGTAGTTTTCAGTGTTCACTGTCCATTTGACAGTTGACCATTTTTGAGTATACTCATTTAACATTACAGCTCACTTTAATTAAAATTAATAAGTGTTAAAAATGAACTAATAATAATATTGATTTATTTAAGACTTTATTCTTTTTTAAAAATAATTTCAAAAATGTAATTGGCAAGTTAAAACTATAAATCTTCAAATTAAACAGAAGAACGTGGGGTCGAATATCACCTATATCTAAATGAATATTTGGAAAATTGATACCTAAGAGAAATTGATTATTTAATTTATGTAATTAATTTATTGCTTTTATTATTATTATTATTATTATTATTATTTTATTTATTATTATTTATTTATTATTATTCACGTTTGAGAGATTTTTTTTAGAGTAATTTAACTTTATACCACTTGATTTCGTCATTTCCGTACATCTCAATACACGTGTATATAGAACGAAAATATATCCAAGACCTGAAAGATATTATTCAAATGACGGCAGCTAGAATTTCACCAGAAATGTGTCAAAATGTTATGAATGACTTTTATAATCGCTACATAAGTGTATTAAAGTTAACGGTTATTTTCTAGAATAGTATTAAACTTTAATAAATAATAAATCTTACCCAATTAGAAATCTGAGATCTTTTTTTTAATATATTATATTATTGGCTACTGTTTCACCATCATATTTTTGGAAAATTATTCTGGTTGCTTCGGCAACAGTTTTCATTTGATGAAAGAGAAACAACGTGCAGTGGCGAATATGCATTTTATTGATTTCCATATTATTTCCTGTAAATAAATATGCAAATTTAAATAAATTATGACAATATAATGATGAATATAATCAATATTGACTTACTTAAACAAAAATATTTCCAAACAAACCGTATATAATATTTTAATACTTACAATAATATTATAAATATGTGAGCAATGGAAATTTATGTACACCTCTAATATATTACATTTTATTTTATTTTATCATATTATTTTATATATATAGTATTTTTATTTAATTTAATTTTTTATAATATAAATTATATAACCAAATGAAAGTTTGAAAAATCCAATATGCAGATGTCTGAAAAAGGAAAAATATTTTCCAGGAAAATCAAAGAAAACAATTGTCAAAAAAACATGTGATATTATTTCTTTTTTGACATATGATTATTTTTTCTTTGTGTATTGTTTACTTTTTTCCAGAAATCTTTGCAGAAATAATGGAGATTTACAAACTTTCAGTCAGATTATTTATATATAATTGCCCAGAGAAATTTAGAATATTGTTTTAAACAAAATTAAATAAATAATATCTGAGTAAAACATTTGATGCCAATTTTTAAAGTGTTTTTTGTTTAATTTGAGAAAAACGTTTTATTATATATTTTATAATTTTATTAAATATTACTTTTCACTTGTTAATCAATAAATAAAATAATAAAATTAATTCTTTGTAAATTTTTATTTATTTGTTTTAATAATTATCGGAAAATATAATTTTTTAATTTTTATTTCTGTTTCCTTTAAAATAATAAAAGTCCAGGCACGTGTTATTTTGATCACTAACTAAATGAACATAACTTGTTTTAATTAACTAAATTGTTTGTCTTAATAACCATAGATAAAATCAGCACATTAAAACAAATTATTTGGTTTTTACATTCACAGCTCATAATGACCATAAATGTATTCTCGAAGAAGTCAATGTCGTCTCAAACGATATTTAAACGACATGAGGCGTCAGTGATTCCTAATTTCCATTGAGAGTTCTAATGAAATCCGCCAACAGGTTGAAAGAATGCAAATAAAAGAAAAGAAACAACTAACCAGGCAAGACCGTCACAGAAATATATATAAATGTATGAGGTCCAGAAAAAAAAGACCCGTGAGTCTAATTTGAGACGTGCATTATCGTTTCAGGTTACAGTATCAATTGATGGTACGGGGCTCTGTCATTGTGCTCATCAAATCTCTCTCGTCTCTTAATTAAACTGTCAACAGATTTTGTAATTTTGAATTTTCGCAGATATCGGTTGCCTAGCAACCACCTTTTTCAATAATATTAAAATATAATTACATTTTTTAATGTTGAGAAAACATACAAACGAGAACATTTTGTTCTCTTTTGAGAAGGTGATTTTAAAATTATTAATGGAAATATTTCCAATAAAAAAAATAATATAATAAAAAAATCATTAAAAAAGGTGATATGCAAATCAGCCAACTGATCTGGTTTCCGATTGAAATTGTAAGATTGAAATTGAGTAGGGGAAAATCATTTGATGCTCATTAATATATATATATATGAATATTGAAATTTAAGGATGAAAACCCAAGACAAAAGGGTTGGTTTATTATAAAAAAATGAATAAATTAAAAAATTTAATTATTGAAATCAGTATTGATTTCCAGTGATAATCTGAAAAATTACTCGCGAATAAATAAATAAATATTATATATTAATTATTGATTTATGTATATTTTTATTATTTATTTATTTATATATATTGATTTAAGCTGATAATATCTTCCAGTGATTTTATTATGAAAAATATCAGGATTTTCTGTTTATTCTTCAAAAATCGAACAATGCATCTGAAAAACTTAAAATATAATTGCCGACGCTCTTTTCCTGATAAAATGAATAATTAATAAATGAAAAATATTTTCTTACAAATTTATGAATTGTTTTCAGCTCACATTTTACTACATTTAATTTTAATATACTTTTCTGAGGGAATTTCCTTCAAAATTTCAATTAGACTTTCTATGGACATTATAAAAAATTTTAGGTGGCGATTTTATTTATTTTTAATTATTATTAGACAATGTTTTCTACAATAAATATAAATATATTGAATAATTTAAAAAGAAAACATTCAATTATTGGTTTTCAGTCATATTCTGAACCCATGACTCATATTAAGTACTTCAGATCTCACTGATCGATTTTTTTGATAAATTATGTTACTGTACTCCGCTATTGAAATATTTTATTTTTAGATTAAGCGTCCGTAACTCCTCACTTTGTTCTTTAAATCTAAACTACCACCAATATCTATCCCATGTTAAATCAAAATAATCTCAATAAAACTTTTTCCCCTGTTTGTACCAAACTTAACCAAAACCATCACAGAAAAACATTATTACACTTATTACAATATAGAAAAAGACAACAATCGATAATCAAAAGATCACAATTAATGTTTAAAGTTCACTAAAGTTGCTAAAATATGTTTATAAAATGTCAATTAAATAAAACTAATAATAATAATAGTAAAAATAAACAAAATTCCTATCTTTAAATTACAATGACAAGAAGCAACAAGAAAATTCTCCAACACTGGGCTACAATGGGTTTCCGAGTCTCCCATTAAACTCAGTCTAAGGATTACAAAACTCGGTGGCTCCCATTGTCAAATCCAGCAGCATGATCTTCATGAAAATCAAAAATAATTACTGGAATTGTGCTGGATTGTTTCTGACACCAATACCTTCTGAAAATAAATTTCCTTCAATTTGACACTTCTACAAGAAAATCTGCGAATGGCTTCTTTTTTTTTCTTCTTCTTCAGAAATTGTGTGGAATAAGTCTTTAAATAATCTTCTAGAAAATTGTTTATATTATTTTTGGGTGAATTTCTGATCGAAATTATCGCCTAATATAGTAGTAATGATTGGTCGACCACTGCCACTCTCTACTCTTTGAAAATATTTCCTCCAATTAATTTCAATATTTATTTATCATTATCTCGATGACGAGATAATATTATAATAAAATACTATTAACATTAATTAGCTCTTTTCTTAAAATTACTTTTCTTTTATTATTATTATTATTATTATTATTATTATTATTATTATTATTATTATTATTATTATTATTATTATTATTATTATTATCGTTATAATCGTTATAGACACCTAGTTGTCTACAGGTCTACGACTCGTTCCTTTGACGTACTCAACAATTAGGTTACTTATATAAAAATAATAACATTGATTACTCCAATAATCTTCTTTTAATATAACTTTGAAAATGTTCCGAAAATCTCGTAAACCCTGTAATATGTAAAAGTTAGTATCCCCTAAACAAATATATATTATTTCGATTAGTTAAAATAAATAAATGAAAAAATTACGGATTTTTCTCGACGAAACTGTATAAGTGGTTTTATTTTAATGAAAATCTGGACACTGACTTTTCATGAACCCACGTCTCTGTAACCTGTGAAGATCGATAGTATATCACCTGCTATCTAGAGCAATTAAATAAATGAAATTAGTGATTGGGTAAATCATTAGATAAAAAATTATTAAAACAAATTATAAAATGAATAATATGAAGCTCGAAAATTTTACTTATCCTAAAAAACTGAATTAAAATTTCTGTTTTCTGTTTACATAATTTCTGGGACAATGTTATTTATATTTTACACAAATTGTTATTTTACAATAAACCAATTAAATTAATGATAATAAATATATTAAAAAAAACCAAGGAAAATAAAAAAAATTAATAATAAAACTAATAATAATAATGATATGAAATTTTAAAAAATTAAGTGTTTTTTTAATTATTCACATTTTTTCTTAAAAAATGCATTTTTCAACAAAAGACATTTTTTCCATTGAGCTCCTAAGCACCATCCCTAAAGATCAAGAAACTCATATATTGCTACAAGATCAAGAGAAAACGGAAGATGATCAATGAAATTTGATGCCGATATATATCTACCCATCGTTATAAAAGATAGGCTTCATTTAAAAGGCAAACACAAACTCATTTATCTCAAGGACTAAATCTATACCATTGATGTGTTACAAACTGAGCTAAGAACTAAAATAATTCAACCGAATCATTGGTTTTCTCAAAAGTCTTCAGAGATTGTTAAATAGTCAAGGTTACTATTACATATTATATTAACTATTTAATTAGTGCAGATGTCAATTAATTAAAGTTAATTAACAGCCATACCAACAGAAAAGTGATATGATTGTCCTTGGTAACTTCCTAAATAAAAGCTTTCGAAAGGAGGGTATTCTGCTTAAACATTAAACAATAAATTGGAATTGAAAACGAAGTACTTTTCCAACAGTTTTATATTTAAAGTACTGAACGTCTTTAGCTTTTTACATTAATTTCATTATTATCAGTAAAGAAATGTTTAATAAAATAATCCATCTTTTAAATAGATATATCTGCTAAATTACGAATAAATCTATAAATCAAATATCTGTTTAAATGTTTTCTAACTTGTTTACACTTACAATTAAAAATTTGAAAAATCTCGCAGTTGTTAAGTACTTATTTAAAGAAGGATTAACAGGGAAAGAAACTCCTAGAGATGTGTTTAATGTTTTGAGTTAAATCGAATCTTGGATGAAAGTGTTCACCATATTTTGAAATATGAATTACAATTACTTTTCATTCAACATATATGCAGTATGTCAAAACAGAAGGTTTGTTCTTGATTTTGTCATATGAAATGTCCGATTATATGATAAATAGACAGAACGAGACTAGTAGAGCCCATTTGTTATTCAATTAAAACAGTCTCCGTTGCATTGAATTCATTTGTGGCAGCAAGTTACCAGGTTTTGATTACCATTTATGTAAAACTCTTGTTTTTGGAAAGTGATGAAGTCGGAAATACCCAATTTCCATACCACCCATTGACCATGAAACAGAAAATATTAATTTTTGAAATCAAACCAAGTTTTGGACAATAGGATGAAAGCAGGTCAACATTTACTCTTTTTGCTGAACGCCTTAGGTTATTGTAGAGAACCCATTTGTCATTACTTGTAATGATAGAACTTAAAAATAGATCCTTTTCATTGCATAATAATAAAAATGACAAATGTAATTATACATAATGTTTCAAAACTTGTTAAACCTATGCTGAACCCTTTTAATCTTATCAACCTCTTTTATATGTCTTGAGGTTAACAGTAAATGTCTGACAAAGATCCCAAACATTTGAACTTGAATTTATGTTCACCTCAATCTGTAAAACTGCATTTCCAATGACCGTTCGGGATTCACCACGACCTGCGTCTGATCGGTTTTTGTCATCATCCACAGATATCAAATACCACTATCAAATGGTGTATTCATTATTTGTATGTTTTGCTGAATGATAAATAAATCGTTTCAGCAACTTTCGAACCTGTGTCCTAATTACCATTTCCCAGTAAATTGTGAGAATTTCTTTGTTTTCCAGTTTGTGCGCCATATCTGATATTTTCAAAGAAATTATTGGATTATTTAAACAAAAATGAAAATACCATATTTAAAAATGAGAATTTCAACATCATTTATTTATGCACAGTTACTGTAAAGGAATGTAAAACATTACAAAAATTAACTATTGAAATCGGACATTACATTTGTGACAGTCTAATAATTGGTTGGTTGGAAAGATAAATAATATTGAACAACGGAGCATTAAAAAAAATAAAAACCAAAAAGTAAATTAATTAATTTTCAGCTTGCAACCCCTGACAATTGTTTTCTGTCTTAAAATAATTTCACAGAAACTATACTCATTCAGAACGAATAAATCAGGCAGTGGAAAAGATAATTATATATCTTTTCCATGGAAAAAAGAAAACGAAGCAATTAAGAAATAATTTCAAAACGATAATTATTTATATTAAGGATTTAATATGGAAACATTAGAGTCTGTTGAAACCGACCATTTAGGAGCTTGAATTTCATCCTTCCCATTACGTTGTAGCCAATATTGATATGGTGAAATTTAAGAATTCTATTTACTGGAGATTGAAAGTAATCCATCATAAATTTCCAATTAAAAATTACGTGATTTTATTTAATTATTATTGCGGGGTTTCAAAATTAAGGGTTTCAGACCTCGAATTTATTTTATAATATTATTATTGACATATATTTTATTCAATAATAACAATAACAATGAACTGCATTTTTAAAGATCGTTTTTGAAACAAATGATATCTCTCATAAATTAAATAACTAACAATAAATAACTAATTAAATAACTAACTAATAACATACATGAAATTTGTTTTAATAATATTATTGATTGCAGAATTCAAATTTTACTTTGCCATATTTAAATTTTGCTGAATAATGATGAAATGAAGATTGTCATTCATTAGGATATCCTACTTGGAAATAATGTGGAGACAGCAAATAGGATTCTTCAAAAAGTGTATGGAGATGATTCAATTTTTAATCGGCCGATTAAAAGCTGATTCGCAATATTCGAATTTGGCAAAACTAGTCTTAAAAATAAACCAAGAGATAGATAATAAGAGATAATCTTTAAATAAATTGAGAATACCCAAGGATTTAATGATTCAGAATTACAAAAATCTTTAACGCTTTTTATTTTATCGTGTTAATGTGTAATGAATTTGTCAACCCTAGATAGTGATTGGATCTCGAGCCATATTAGTCTTTGTTGGGAATTGTGAGACCTGTGCATGGGGCTAGATAAGACTTAACTTAAATAAATTAACCATGTTATTACGTAGACTTTATTTGCAGTGATTGTCGTTTTGGTATGGAGATGAATTTTGTTGATAATGTTAAGTGATAAATCTTTTGTCTCATATTTTTTGCTGGCATCTGAATAAAGTTTAGTTTTCGAAAAATGTTGAAGACCTATGGGTAATAAGGATCGTTAGATAGTAAATAGGGACTTAAAGAATCTTGTTAATCAATTTATGCACGTTAGTAACTCGATTATGAAACATACAATTATATTTTTATAAACAAGAAGCTATTATTGAAAGAAAAGACCCAGTGATAGTTACCTTTTTACCATTTAATGAAGCCTTGAATCGCCATAACCGTCATGGTTTTAAGTGTGATTTCCAGTACCCAATGACTTAGCATTTAGAATTTCCCAAGTTTTATAGCGCCAAACTTCTGTCCAGTTCATAGAGACTCCCATCTTTTATTGATTCTGTTGATATTGTTATTAGCTTTTTGAAACGAAGCTTATTCCATACTCAACAGATTGTGATAGGGTATTAGTACCATTCTTGCATTCTTCTGTATAGTCCATATTTGAATTAGCAGTACTCTTCTGGCACGACGCGCTTCGTTGTTTGGTTAATAATCATTTTTAACATTTTTTTCTTCAGATTGTTATATCTGCTCTAGTTTTGCTCGAGACCTTTTAATATGGATCTAGAGAACTTCTGGGATAGAGGTAGATGCAACACTTACAATTCCTGACCAAACCCCACTACCAAAATTTTTGGTATGGGCGGCTTCCACACCTCGACAACTTTTAGTAATCATAGAGATGCTCTTTCGATTGACCCAGGGAACTTGCAACATCCGTACTTAAGATTATCAGCACTCTAACTATTTTCGTAGTTTGCAGATGCTCAATCAAGTGAGACTTTGTGAGACTTTATTACATGAACGTTTTACCTTAGCTTACAGAACTGATTTTGTATAGATCCCACACTACAGTGCCATCCATTCTCAGGGCTAGTTTCATTGTAACAAATAAATAGGCAGATAATAGCTTCAATATCGACCGTCTCACTGTCTTTATCAATCAACAAGCTTTGTGGGTCAAATGTCTCATTAAAATCACTATTCATTTGGATCTTTTATATATAAAGATTTTTCTTTTGAAATGCGTTCTTAATCTTACAAAAAATTCCTTTACTGAAAAACGGGATGCCAAAATTTTTCATATTATATCCATTAATTAATGATATTTATCACCATATTCAGTCGACAACTCCCCCGGGACTGGAACAACGAAATGGTGAATTTTTCATCAAAAAATTAATCATTTCAGTTATTAATTTTCTGATTTTTAACTATATTAATTTTTTTATTACTCCCAGTTTCCCCCTTTCCATATTAGTATAGCTCCATCCCTTTCTTGCAGATTTGTTTTATTCAATTTGTTTTATGTTACTTTCAAGGATTAAGGGAAAATTAAAAGAAAAATAAAATTAATTAAATTTTGCCTCAACTTTTATATGCAAATAGCTTTAAACTTTACTAATATATTATTAACATAATTATAATATTAAAGATAGTTATTATTTTCTTTTATTGCAATTTTATTATTATTATTATTATTATTATTATTATTATTATTATTATTATTATTATTCATTAATATTCATTAATATTAATATTTTTATTATTATTTATTATTATTAATTAGTATTAGAATTATTATTAGAATTTTTGTTTAGTATTATTATTAATTTTTTTATCATTATTTTTATTTTATTATTAGTATTATTTTTATAGATTATTTAAAAATATTAATCAATAGATTTAACAGAAATTATCAAGTTTTAGTGCAAAAATTGTATTATGAGTACACAACAGAAATAAATTAAAAACAAATTCAGTCAGACAAACTCGCTGATGTTTTTTTTGTCCTCTTAATTAAATATATTTCTTCAATAGTTAAATGAAGGAAATAATTAAGTTTTTTATAATTATTTTTTATAGTGAAGACTTCATGAGGATAAGCAGTCTCAAATTCTGGATATTCGAAGCTTCATCTATTTCCTCTATTTTTCTTGTTCGATGCTAATTTCTCTGCACAGATTCTTTAAATATTGAAATAGTATTCACTTTTTAATTGGATCATATTTTATCTACGAAATATTTTGTGGTAATTCGTCCTGGTCCAATTGAGATCTTTAAATATGTTGATTGTTCTCAGTTTATTTCTGTTATCAGATATTGGAAAAATATTAAATTACTGTCGTACCAAAAGTCTTGTCACTGACAAAAAATATGTTAACTCATGAAAATATTTAATTGGACTGTTTAGGGTAGAATAAGGATGTTATATAATCAGAAACTCTTTGTTTTACCGCTATTGTGAAATTATGAGTAATTTTGTAAGTGCACTATTTCTCACTATTACTATATTTAGAGATATAGGAGTTACAAGTGGAAAAGTCCGTTTCTTATTGAAATGATATAGAGACCAAAGAATAGAGACTAAAAAGAGAAGGATTTTAAAAGCAGAAGCACATTCTGCTTATGCCAAAAAATTTAGTAAGCTTACATTTCAAATTATCTATAATGAGAGATTAATTAAAAGGCATTGCAAATAGTGGCAATACATAAAACAGATAAATAATGGAAAAAATCAGCCAATTGAAGGTTTATTTTGGAATGGATAAGCGATTCCTCGTTAATTGAGGCACAAAACATGAATCTTATGACTTTCGGTGAAAATTTCCATCCAGAAGAGTCTAATTCTGAAATTGAATCAGATTCTAATTTCGAAGAAGTTATTCATTCCTATGAAAACTGTAAAAAATTCTGATAAAATCAACCAAATGCCTCTAAAGCACTGAGAGACATTGAGAATTTTTTATATTCCAAAATATTATAGTGTTTAATTACTGATTATTTTAATAAAATTTGATCCGTATTATTCTTGTTTCTATTTATTCTTAAGTTTTATTTCTATTTATTATGAAGCTTTTTTATTAGAAAAGGATTGTGTAATTTTATTATGTTATGTAATCACAATGCTTACTTCTTAAAATTTATCGCATTTCTTCTGAAACGTGGAAAATTAAAGAGGGTTCACCGTACTTTTAAAAAAAATTTTGCAGTATTTTCTAAAAAAAATTTTATATTTTCGGATATTTAATGGTATAAGAAATTTTTAAAAATATTTATTTTTCTGTGATATTTATTAGTTTTTCTCAGCACGATATCTGGCTTTTGGCAATATATCACATGCATGTAATTTATCTAATATTTCCTATTAGTTTTTTTTCATGCAATTGGAAAAGCGTAATAACCACTTTCGATTTTCTAAATATCTAATTTTATTATTTAACTTATTACTATAACTTACTTTTCAAATAATATTGCCAGTTTTAATAGGAATTTAGATATTTAAATAAAAATTAATTTTTAAATATCTAATCCATTTTTTGTCAATATATTGATTTCCGCCAGACTAGTGCTTCTTCTAACAAGAAAAACAAAAGTAATCAAAGCCACTTAGTCATGTATTGTTTCAGAAGCGATGCAAGATCATAGTATTAGATAATTAAAAAAAGATACCGTAGATACTCGAAAATAAGTCGAGGTTTTTTTCTATAAAATTTTATGAAAAAAATAGGGTCGACTTATATAAGAGTCATAGCGGTTTTAACCAATGTAATGGCTGTATTTATGCTATGTATCACGTTGTGTTCATAATTGAATACTGGTTATCATTTATGTATCGTTTTTTTTCCAGTTTTTCTCAGCATCACAGTGCTACGCATGATAAATTTATTTCAAATTTCTCACAGCTTTTTTTAGCACGAAAGAGGAAACTAATCAGACATATTGTTACTTCGACTTATAAAAGAGTCATACGGTTTTTCACAGAATTTCAAATTTTCACCCTCGACTTATACACGAGGTCGACTTATATTCGAGTATCTTCGGTAAATGAAAAAAAATAATTTCTACAAAAACTCAGCTGATTTAGATTTATTTAACCATTACTTATCCGAAAAGTACAGCAATTTTTTTAAAAAATTTCCTGTTTCAGTTTTCTAGTACCATTAAATAACCAAAAGCACAAAAAACAGTTAGGTAAAGTTTAGTTTTTCCATTTTGTGCATTAAAAAAAATTAAACAAAAATAATAATAATTTTATTTCTTGAATTTGATTTTTAATTAAAGCACAAATACTGATAATAATATAAACAAAAAGAAATATTACAATGAGGAAAGAAATTCTGAAGGAATAATTAAAATTTTCCATTAACACGAAATTAATTTCGAAGTAATATTTTTAATATATCAAATAAGTAATTTTGCCAAATTCGCCATTTCTCCAAATTATAGCGTCCGTTTTGGGAATTACTTTCGTCAAATTAGAAAAATTCTCTAATTCCTTCTTTATGTACAAAGTAAAGAATTCTGTGATTTTTATTCCAAAAATTGGTTGATAAAATTTCTATCTCCAGGCAACGAGGTTTAAGTGGACCATTGTTCAAAAAATTTTAACAACCCCTTAACATTTTAGAGTCAATGAATATATCTAAAAGAATTTCTTTCAACTATAATATAACAATTTCAAATATAATTCTTATTAAAATATTCTTTGGAGAAAAGGATATGTTCATTTTTAGACGATCCCAAAAGACAAATTAAAGAAAATTCGATATGATTGTTA
Source organism: Bipalium vagum (assembly GCA_037834085.1). NCBI lineage: Eukaryota > Metazoa > Platyhelminthes > Tricladida > Geoplanidae > Bipalium > Bipalium vagum. Next base: position 9,688 of record JBBMKC010201494.1, on the reverse strand, counting down.
GCTTTTAACCTAATTTTCTGAATTTGTATTAAGTGCCTAATATATTGTGTAATAGTAAATAAATTTTTTAAATTTATTTTAAACATATATATCAACATTTTGTGTCACTTTATATTAGTTTATTAAATAAGGATAATTTGTTTGAATATTATTATGTTTTAAAACATTAATAAATTTAAACTGTCTAACATTGCACCTAACAAAGGTAGCCTTATTATTATATTATAATTATATTAAAATTTAAAATACATCTACATCGTATAATTATTTTAATTATAACCTTTTAAAAAATTATGTTAAACTTTAACATTCTTATTTCGTTATTCTTAACATTTTTAAATATACCGGATTTCCCCATAAAAAGCCCACTCAAAAATATGACCATATGATTATTTTCTTGTCGGCTTATTTTTGGAAATTTTTTAGTTTTTCGGGTATTTCGCTTTGTGATAAAATCTATTTTTCCAATTTTTCTTATGATAGATCAAGTATTTTAATATTATATTTCATCCAAAATTAAAAAATAATAATAGACGAGAATCATAAGTCTTTGTTTAAAATTACATTATTTAGAATGTAATTTTATATTTTAGAATATATTATAATCGTTGAATTGATTAAATAAGAATTTCAATATTTTTTTATTTTAATACCATTTTTGATGCAAAATAACTCAAATATTCCCAACCGAAGAAAGTCTAATATGGTAAAGTTTGAATTAGATACTTTAGAAAAATGAACAATAATAATATAAGTGCTACTAGATATATAATAATATATCTAGAGCTTAAATCTCTAATAAGCAATTAAGATCTTGGAGAAATAAAGAAAATGAAAACAATTTAAAGTCATATGGGATTAGGCAGAAAATCGTTGTGTCCTGACATAGAAACTACTTTATATGATTGGGATGTGATAGAGAGAAAAGAAAAGGAAAGAAAAAACTCTTTCTGCTCATTACGCCAAAAGATACTTGAAATTGCTCAGAAAAAGAATGTATCTAATTTTATAGCTAGTAATAATTGGATCGGGAAGTTCGTGGAATGAAATATGCTAAGCTCAAGGAAAATTACTATTTTTTGACAAGAAAATCCTAGATCAATAAATGAATTAAAAATTTAATTTAAAATAAAATAGGTCCTTAATTTTAAAACCATTGGAATTGATACAGAAAGAATTTCTAATATGAACTAAACCACAACCCATGCAGATATAATGAGTTCTAGAACCATTTTTTTAAAAAGATAAGAAATATAAAGGTTCATACCACAGGTAATCAAAAAACGTGATTTACTGTAATTATAACATATCATTAATTGGTAGATTTCCTAAAACATTGGTTTTATTTAAAGGTTTAAAATATCCATAAAAATGTAAAACACCTTAAAAATGGAGATATTTACATCTAAATCAGACACAATGGACAAAGAATTAATGAAAAATGGACTAATAGATTCTTGATTAATCTAGTACTTTTTAAAAACAAAAAAGAATCAATTCTAATATTGGAGAGTTACGGTTCTCATAAAGATGAAAATGTTATTAATTTACTTAATCAAAATCATTTTATTCCCCCAAAAACTAAATCTTATTTGCAACCGCTGGATGTCATGATAAATTCTTTTATTAAAGCAAACATCAAAAGAAAATGGGAGAGTTGGATGAGAGATGAGGATAAATTTAATACATAATCTGGAAACAGGAAAAACCATCATATGAAACTATTTTCCGTTTTGTTTCAGAAAGCATTGATAAAATTAATAAAAATTATGACACTTCCACTGAATCAATACAATCACACTGTGTATAATTATTGTGAGATAAATTGAAATGGAAATGGAATTAAGAGACTTGGAGCGGTTAAGGATATGGATGTGAGGTTTAAAGGAGGGGAATGTGAGATAAATTGAAATTAGTCGGAGATGTAGCTCAGCGGTTAGAGCAGTCCATGCGCATGTGAAGATCCCGGCATCGAATCCCGGTATCTCCGATTAATTTTCAACTAACAATTATAATGGCAGATTTTCTTCGTAAGGTAAAAAGGATGTTATAACATCTGAAACCTCGCTGTTACAGTTTTGTGAATTCACCACATTCAATGATTGCCTGCATGATTATCAAGTCACATATATATATTTGAAAGCAAAAGGAAACAGTCTTTTACAAATATCTCTGTTTCCACTGAGCCTTTGTGGATGCCTCTTTCAAGAAAATTGTTTTCTTTGATTTGTATTACGCGCGCCACAATAATTTCAAACAAAGAAAACCCAACGTATAATTAAAGTCTGTATCAAAAATGATAATAAATTATTATTACATTCAGTATCATTGCCAAATCTTGGAGAAATTGAAGATAATTAATTGTTTTAATTGGAAACGTTTTTATGAACAAATTTTAATAAAATATAAGATTAAAATGTAAAATAGATGATGTTTTCAATTTCATTGATAACACTACAAAGGCCAGTTTTGGATTTCCTGTTTCAGTTCAGTTGCAACAATAATTTTGATTGATCTTCAGTTTCCATATCTGTAATTATTAAGTAAAGGCTAATCCCCCTTTGGCTTTCAAAATATATTTTCATATTATTCGTTGTGTTTTAATTTGCCTCCACTTTTGATTTTGTTTACCTGAACATTTTTGTACATGATAATAATAATAATAATAATAATAATAATAATAATAATAATAATAATAATAATAATAAGACGGTTTTTTAATAAATGAAGTCCACCTTGCTGATTACGGGTGGCCGACCCATATAGAGCCTTTGTGGAAACTTCTTTTGACGTGTATATTTGACCTCCACAGGTACAGTCCAACGTATAGAATCTGTTAATTTCGAATAGTCGATCATGACTCATGATTGTTAACTTTTTTCTCAAATCTTTGCAACTGTTTTGGAAAGGCCTTGAGCTCCTATTGATTTGTTCAGGTGTGGTTCTTTGGTTCTGGAGTTCTCTGTCGATTGTAGATCTGCCAACTTTAAATCTAAATGCAAATCTACGAGAAAACACACCAAAACTGTGATAGAAATGGCTTTGAGTGCTCGGAGTTGATAACCATTAATCTTTTTGTTAGATCTCCCACTTCCTGGGTTTCTGACAACATTACATTGATTGTCCGTAAGTTTCAGAATCCGATAGGATGTACTGGGCCGCATAATCTTTGCACTAAAGTGCTTGTCGGTGCAACGTTTTCTATGATCCACATTATTCTGAAAAAACGTCAAAATTACTCGTTGATGTGCTTCTTTAATCAAAGTGTCCATTTATCATATGCTTAAACAAATGCGTTAATTTTTGAAATTATAATTAATGAAATTTTATTACTGGATAATTCGAACAAATCGTTAAAGATTATTTTATTTCAATACATATACTAATTGATTAATTTTGTCTCTATTTTGATGGGCCAACCGTTATAAAAGGAAAATGAAAGCACAAATCAATTGGATCAGATATGAGAGCCTGGTGTGCTAAATATACCATACAATGTGTGTAGTTCGGCTACGTCTTAAATACTGTCATGCAATATAACCTGTAGAGAACTCATATTTTGGTTTCCACTTGATAAACCAGCAATATTCGGAAATATCATTAATTGAAAAACTTGTATCTTTCCATTAGTTTATCATCGATATTATATTTTAGACATCCTATTCTCCTCATAAATCCTATCATCCTATTTCCAGTTTCTTTCAACTCTTTAAAATTCCGATTGGTTTACAAAACTTTATCTCTTTGATTGCTAATGTTTTACTCTTGGAAATTTGTTTGCCTGTTGCACTAGCTGGTTTCACTAATCACCTCAATCCAATCAGATCGCTCCTTAAAGATAAGAATCCATTCGAATCTCTTGATCTAATCAACTCAGTCTCCATAGAACTCTAAATTTCCCAATACAAGGAAATAAAGTTAAGACTGATACCAACATTCGATGTCTTATTTGAAGAGTTGTCCACAACAAATTTCATTGGCCAGGATCTGTTCAAAATCAATCTCTACAAACTGTGATAAAAGAATATTTAATGATATTTGCATGAACGTAATGTTAATCTAATCCTTTATAGTAGTCTATTATGTTTCATTCTTGTATAATATTGTAGTTGTAGAAGAGCTTAATCTACGACCACATACTTGGCAAAGATTAATAATAAAAAGAGCCTAAAACAAAAAAAATAGAAAAAATTTTTACATAAAATATATATTTTTTATTATTATTTTTATTAATTTATTTTTCCAAAGTCTGCCATTAAAATATCAAAAATAGGTTGGGAAATGATTAATTTTTCATATAATAATTGATTATTTACATAATGGACAATATTCTTGCATTATTGAGGACGGGTGTCGATGGCGATTAATTGGTGAAACGTTAATTATGCGTTGGGGAGCAAAGTTATAATTGATATCATAAAGTACTTAGTAAAGGAAATGTATGTTTCCAATACTCTAGATCAGGAGACTCTTAATTGCTACACATGTAGCTGCAGTGAATACATCTGGGGCTTTACCTAATGGAAATTTGTCGTTTCCGCTTTCCATGACCTTTTCAACTGTATTTCCGCTTTTGCATGATTGACTCGTAGACATTTTTCATCGTTTCTGCTTGTTATATTTATCATTATGAGCGATTTGTTAAATTATATTTAGTCTTAAAAATAAAATTGATTCGTCTACCCTACGTTTTGAGACTAGAATTGGGAAAATATTGTGATAATATATTTTCAAGATTAAAAATGAGAGGATGGGCTGTTTCGTAAAATTTTAGTTGAAAATCTGCAATAAATAAATTATTTATTGCACAGTGATTATATTTTATTTATTGATATTTCGATTTAAATGAAACGTGAACAGAAACGCTAGGGGACAAATAAACTTTTATTATTATTATTTAGTAAATTATTTCTATATTTTGAGCTAGTCCGTAATAACTTGTCGATTTTTAGGTATATATTTCATTACTATTGGAAAGATTATTTGATTAACAAAAAATCAATATATTTAAAGTAATCGATAATATTTTCAAAATTAATGACGCATATTTTATGTAAATATTTTTTATACTATGAAATATATTTTGAATATAATCACAGTTTCATGATATCTTGCTTAAATCAGTCAATCTGAAGGACAAACATCAATGACAAGAACTTCGCCATTATGCGTGGAAAAACTCCCCTCGTGTAATAAAATTACCAATATCTGTTTGGAGCAGAGCCTTGGGAAATATGGAGTCAAAGGAAAGAATGAAATCATTCAGATCTAAGCATAAAATAAAAATGTTCTTAGAACAGTTGTCTTGGGAGAGCAGACAACATGTAGGCTGACTCATAAATTGATTATTTTGTGACATGGTGAACGTTTGATGTGAATATTGATCATAAAATTTTTTAACATTTATGGAATAAAGCTGTTTTTGAAAGGCTGTTTTCTGGGTCCCCCTTTATCTAAAGTTTTCATGTAAAAGACGATATTATTTAAGTGTAAAATGAGTAAATAAATGTTTTGATATCTGAAAAATTATTGATTTTAATTTCCTGCTTCATTTTATAAATTTCCATGATTTTAAAATATAATAATAAAAATAATTTTTCTTTTTGATTTTTTTTTCAAATTTTAAAATATCTTTTAATAAACTTTCGTACAAAAAATCCTTTCGTGAATTTATTGATTTTTTGTTTTAATCAAATTTAGAAATAGTACGAGCTTTTTATTGTGTTTAATGAAGCAATCACGAATTCTGATATTAAAACAATTTTCAAACATATATTTACGTCTATTTCTCTATTCTTTTATCCTTTCATGTTATTAAAACAAAAATAATGTTACAGATTTTTTGCAATTTTTTGTTTAAAAACGCGTCTATTCGAGATAATCTCTTACGATATTTTTTTTAATAAAATTAAATTGAAAATATAACCAAAAAATCTGAGATTGTTTTTCAGATAAAAAGTATATGAATTGTAATTTTTTAATGAATGTTCCTTTTTTTCAAGACTTTCTGAAACGTTTCCACTGAAGTTCACAACATTAAGATTTCCTTATCATGACAGTGTCCCCACTGACATAATCTACCATATTTAATTGAATCAATTACCTCAATTTCAAGATAAGTCTTATCAAACACTGATTCCAGTCTTATCCAGTCGTCCATCATCTTTAGAAGGTTATAACCCGTTAAGATAAGAGCATTAATATCCATTCCCATTTTGATTCCATTTATTATAAATATTTTTATATTAGTTGACGTCATTCTTTTTCAAATCAAATAATAAATGAATTTTGAGTTTTCATTTTCCATTAGGATTATAATTACATGAACGATTCTTACTTAACAATGCTAAAAGAAAACCCCTGGGTGATGTATTTAGTAAATTCAAATATTTTCATATAAGAATAAAAATTATTTTTTGTTGTTTTCATTTCTTTAAAATATAATTAAAATTAAATTAAGTTTAACAGAAAAAAATATCATTTAAACTGCTTCTTTTTTTTATAAATTTTACTTTAAAAGAAATTAACAATAAAACTCGTTGTTTGTTTAAATATTTCAATAATTCAATTTTATAACGATGAATAAATTCAAAATACTTTTTAATATTAAAAACCAATGATAATTATTGATTTTTAATAACGAACAAAAATAACTGACGAATAAGTTGTAATTAAAGATGTAAATATTTAAATGAAATTAATTTTATTTTCCAATTTGTGTTCATTGTCCCCATGAAAAATCACTCACTTCTTACTGATGAAAAGCTTTTCCCCAGTGTCATTTTCAAAGTGTCCGTTTTTGTTCATTAATAAGTCATTGGTGGAGATTGACAAAATATTAGGCTGTGACATAATTTGTTTGTGATTTTATTATTTTATCGTTTTGTTTTACGATATCGTATTTATTGAATATCAAATATATTGATTTGACAAATCTTTTACTTCTCTACAAAGGTACAGTAAAGTGTTTGATGCCATTTCATTTTATTTACATATTGGTACAGTTTTGAAGTACATTGCCAAGTATATTAAAACAACCATTTTCGCCATCTATTGGTATTTTATTTTAATCATAAAGTTGCAGAAGTGGTCTATGAAACTTGTAATGTGTACGCAAACATGTTTTAAACTGAACTATTACACAATATTGATACGAGAAATTCGAAAATGAAACATTCAACTTTCAAGGCACTCCACATACCGGCCAACATCTTGATCAATTTCCTTCTATTGATTAATTAATTTCATAAGATCTATTAATTCAAAGGTAAAGAGGATATCGAAACGGAGATCTCGGCATTTTTTGATTCAAAACCACGGGAATTTTATCGCAAAGGTATTGAAGATTTAGTACAGAGATGTTCTCAAGTTGTTCAAACCGATGAAGAATATATTATTGATTAAGATTAAATAACCTTGTTATTGTTATGATTTAAATATTTATTTAAAAAACGAACTTACTTATTCCTTAACCCAATAAATGGGTTTAGTGATTGTGGTGGAAATGTAAGCGAAACCCATAAATAAGAACGGAAATTACATTAATCCAAATAAAATTATTCTTCCATTACTTAAAAATATAAAATTCATTAAACAGTAAAATTTTAAACCATGGATTTTTTTCGCCTTTTATTTCTTGTTCTTATTTAACTTTTGAATATAAACTTAATAAATAATCACCTGGTTCCGAAAAAACAAAATTAAATCGTTATTAATAAAAAAAAAGGTTTCAATTTTAAAATTTATTCATTGTCATAAATAATACTTTTTTATTTACTTTATTTAATTCTTATACCGTGTCAAGGAAAAATATTTTCTCTTACCAAAATGCGAACTTTAACTCAAAGAAATATAACGATTCAAGTGCTTGTTTGAATGAGGTGCTAACGATGATGACGAACGAAAATTTGAAAAAAATGTGCAAGTCGAATAATTACTTAATCAATGCCAACTCTAATGATGCGTTGCATAATGAAGATAATGCGACCTTTATGGATGAATCAATTATAAAGGCCATCGAAGAATCTCTGAATTCAGTGCTAATGGAATTTATGGAAAGAAAATCTGAGATTTTAAAATCTTGCAGCCTTCCAATGGATAAGGAAGAGAATTCGACTGCTCAATCCGAAAGCGAAGGAAAATTCAAAGAAAATATTAAAAATGCCAGAACATTCTCGAACATGTTACGCAACAATGATCACAACACAATGTTATGCAAATATCAACTCACAAAAAACGTGTTCGACTTTGAAATGTACGGAAAATTGATTCAAATGACTTTGCAGTGCTTTTTTTCAAGAATTTTGAAGCCAGCGGTACCTTCTAATATGTTTTACGCTACTGATTCCAGGAAAGAAAAAGCTGCGGCAAATGAAACAATTTCCAAAAAGAAAAACACTGAAGCTAGTGTAACGAAGAAGAACATGGCCAACGAAGGATTCATAATAATAATACTAAGAATAATAATTTTAGCTAATTAAAAAGGGAAAAAAGGCAATAAATTATTTTTTGTTGGGATCTAATCTTGACAATGGCGAACCTAAATTGCCAAGATTATATCAGGATCCTCAAGGAGGGACCGATTTAAGATTAATGATCCTAAAAGGGAAATTGACATTTCCCATTAATAAAATTGGTCTACAACTGATTAGTCGTCGACCAAAATACTATATAAGGAGAAGGATCCATAAATTTGCCCTCAACAAGCAGACGACAACGAGAAATTAGACAATCGTTAATCGGAAAAGACAATCCCTATTCGGAGGAGACTATCAGAGAATTCCAAGTATATTTTTACTGTGCCCAACCCTCGGATCGTGTTTGAGTTCCCCACCAGAAAGCTATTTCTGAGCAACTGTAAAGACTCAGCTAATTTAATTCAATTTTGATACACTAGTTAGTGAACAATTAATACGAAAGTTGACTGAAAATTCTGTGGAAATAGTATTCCTTGTAAAGTAATTATTGAGAATATAGAGTTTATCAATTTTTTGATTGATGTGTTCTCCGTGGACCATCTGGAGATCCAGTCTAAGGTGGCAGTTATTTTTATTCTCTTACCTCTGTTTACTCAATATTATATGTACAATAAACCAAACTATGGAGTATGTACACGTTGGAAGTATTACCAAGACTACGGCAAACATAAATTCTGGTTAATGTGTCTTTCAGTTCAGAAAGTCAACAAAGTTTGTAGCTGAGCTTCAGTAATATCAGATTGTACAAATGTGAACATTTCGAAGAGAAAAATTTTAAATATGATACCCTTCATTGAAAGAGAAAGGGGAACGGGTATTAGAAATGATACCATACAATGTTCAAAGAGTTTTTTTAAGATCATTAATCAATATTGCGATTATTATTTTTCATCAATATTTTTAATTTGGTATTGGTTCAAGAGATTATTGATATTTTATTATTGATTATTTTATTATTATGATAATATTATTAATAATAACAAATTTATTGTTAATATTTAATAATGATTATCATTATTATTTAATATTTTTATTATTTTATTATCACTATGATAATAATGTTGTTAATATACATGGTTGGGCTGAAAAGTCCTTAGAATGGACCGAAAAAATTTAAATATGTAAATGATATTTTGGATAATTATTATTCTTTATATAAAGGCATCGAAAATAGTTTTTGTTTAAATATATCATTAAATTTATATTTTGCG
>JBBMKC010201483.1:0-14034 GCA_037834085.1 Bipalium vagum | reverse complement strand
ATAATAATAATAGTAATAATAAGAATAATAATAATAATAATAATAATAATAATAATAATTATTATTATTATTATTATTATTATTATTATATAAATAAATAAATAAATAGACAATACAAAAATAATCGTATCATTTTATAAAAATTATATTTTTTTATTTTTTATTCTTATTTTATTCTCATTTATTGTTTCTGAAAATAATTAATAGGTCTAAATTGTCATAAAAATATATTTATTTTTCTTCATTAAAATAATTGTAAAAATATAAATATCATTTTAAATTAGTTGTATATTTCAAATATTTTTCCAAACTCTATTGTTACCGATTTTCTATTTTATTTAAATTATAACAAATTTTCAGTTAAATTAATTTTCATAATTTATCAAATATTATTTGTTTAAAAGTGTGTTGATATAGAAATTTTAAAAAATCTGTTAATTAACTGTAGGTACAGGAACTATAACTAAGCCTAAAAAGCACCATGTTGGAATTATTACACCTGGAGGTGGAGGAAGTACGTCAATTTTAAGCGGATTAGGCAGTAACTCGGCAGTAATGGGAGACTTAGGGTCGTCCGGTGTATCAAAGAATGCATTAGATGACAATGATTTTCTTTTGGTTAATATTTTAATAAATTGTTTCATTAAAATAAATTTTTCAATTGATTATTATTATTATTATCATTATTACCTTTACTACTACTATTACTATTATATTATTAATAAAATAATCATAATGAAATAATTTTATAATATTTTGTACAAACTTGTTATAAAAATGGAAAAAGAGAAATAGTTATAAATGAATATGGTTAATATTAAATTAAAAATATTTATATAAACATTATATTCTTATTTAGCCCGAAATGCAACTGAGAGAGAACAGTTTGGTCGAACTAATGGATCAATACTATTTCAGTATTGTTGTTCTTCCTGGTCAAGATCCTAAACATATTCATGTTGGATGGGTGACTTCGTCATTTAAACTATCTCGCTCCATATTGATAAAATGCAGCGATTATAAATCATCAGATGTGAGAGTTCATAAAACCAAATCAACATCAGATCAAACTAATAAAAGTGAAGTAAAAGAATCAAACGATTGGGATGTTCCACACGTAACAATTTGTCAACTTGAAAATGATCTCTCTCTGAAAGTATATTAAATATTAAACGATTTCTTTTTAACCATGTAAAATGTAGTCAAGCGTAGTGGATAGTTGCATGTATATTATCAATGTTACGGATGTCTTAAATAATTTCGGAACCCAGGACGATTTGGGTAAAAAAATGTCTCATGGTGTCGCAATAGGATGTTTCTTGGATTGTGCAACGGGAAATTTGACATTTGAATTAAATTCAAGAGAGCTGCCTATATCATTCCAGGTAAATTAATTAAATTAGATTTTTATTTTTCATTTTAAAAAAACTTATTTTTGACGAAATTAACAGGACTATGATTTTCAAAAAACTATTATTATAAAAATAATTACACAAATGATTGTTAACTTATAATTATTTTAATTAAAGTAACAAGGTAAGCTTAAAAAGTCTTCTAAAAATTGATATTTTTCCCTTATTAGTGTAATGAAAAGCCTTAACTAGGTGGTTCTGGCTTATACTTGATATTAATCTAAGTATAGTGGCTTTCAACAAATCCAAAGTAATGAGGAAATGTTCATTGATCTCTTTCTCAACAACACCCCATATTTAGTAGTCCAATGGATTTAGGTCTGGTGAGTTGGGAGGACAAATATCAGGATTGAAGTCATGAAAATTTTAAGCCATTCATTCTTGAGTTAAACGAGGCTTATGTGGTGAAGCAGAATCTTGTTGGAAAACTAAAAGCTTCCTATTTTGTAATAAGTCAATCCAGGGCTTCACAACTATTTTTAGGATATTAGGAATTTACTCCAAGGCTTTTTGAGAAGGAGTAAGGAGACATGATATGTTATTCACTCCTCACTACCTCTAAAACATGATAGATTTTGCATGATTGTTGCAGAAGGGTCTTTAGATAACCATTGATAATTTCTTCTGTTAACCTAGTGATCTTAGTCGAATTTTTTTCAGCTGAAAAATATCAAATTAGATCTTATTTTGCTGAATGTTTGAGTTTGGTTAGGAGGATTTTCGATTTTATTAAACGAATTCCTTTGATTTTTTTATAGAAATTGTCTTTCTTCAACAGATACGATTTTTATGTTATCTTTTCATGTATAACATTTCTGATTGTTCCTAGTGAGACCCTAAAATTTTTGGCAAGGGACCTGATGGAATTTCTAGGGTTGCCATTAAACTGCTTAATTTCGTTGACAAATTCATTTGTTTTCATCATGTCACGCCGTTTAGAATTTCCCTTAAGCTTTGCTGTTTTTGACACTTCCAATATCAGATTGAAGCTATTTGTGTACTTTATGCACAAATGATCGTGAAAATTTTAAAACTCTGGCGATTTATTTACTGGGATGATTAGCTTTCGAAGCCAATAGAACAATATGTCTCTTCATGTTATAAGTGATTTGATTTTCCGTCATTATTATTTATTCTATTAATTTAACAAAAATTTTCATGTGAATATATATTTAAGAAGTATTTATATATATTTAAGAAATATATAAATAACTAAAATAAATATAAATATAAAAAAAATATAAAAATAAATATAAAATTATATAAATATAAATATCTCAAATACTTTACGCACCATGTACATATGCTTATATATACATATAATTTTTATAAATATATAAATAATGTTTAAAGTAATTTTAGAAATAATAAATGCCCATGAATTCTTTTTCGAGTTCTGAGAATGTGTATGATTCATAATCAATAACTCTTTCATTTCCATAACTATATCTTTGCGATAGAACCACTCCTTATCGAAAATAAATATCTTTATATTCTGGCATCCTAAGATAGACCCTTAGTAAGATAGACTTGCCTTATTTCGCTAAAATGTTTTCTCGTATCCACTAGAGTATCCACAATTCCTACAGAACTCTCAACTTTTTTGAGTATTTATTGATGAATCTTCTGTAATCATTGCATATTATTTACATTTTTTCAATATGAGATTAGGTTTATTATTTTTGTTTATTGATATAAATATTAACAGTTTGGTCTGGAATTACGTAAAATACAAAAAGAAATAATAATATATTTTTATTAATGAATTTCAATCAAACAACAGCATTAAAAAATAATTTTGGTACATTGAGATATATATCTAATTTATAATGAGGAAATACCATTTTAAATTTAAATGGAAAAAAATTAACTGATTTAAATTTTTTAATTTTTGTATTAATAATTTATTAAACAATTCCTAGGTTGCCCCAATGACAAACTTATATCCAGCGATGTTTGTTAAGCCTACAGCTCGGGAATTTGCTACATTTGATCTGGGTAGAACAAGAAATACTCTTCCAGTGATTGCTGGAATGCTTAGACGTCCAAGAAAGGCTACGCCTATCTTACATACGAGACTAAAATTACAAGCACTAGAAGTATGTTTTCAGATATTTCAAAAATGAAAATGAAAATGATCTTAAATATAGAAATCTCATTGGTCTCGAGTATGCAATAATCAAAGTAAAATTCATATTCTAAAATTGAACGAGGTACGAGGCTGGAGCTTGTTAAATGAAGAATCAGTGCAAATGATGGCCGTTCACATTCCAGAAGAAGACCGCTGTCTTGATATTCTTGAACTAGATGAGCATCCTCAACTTTTAAGGTTCATAAAATATTTGATATTTTTAATAATAATAATTTTCGTGGATAATCAATAATATTTATTTACTTAAAACCTTCATAATTAAAATATTTACTTACCAAGAAATCTAATAATTAATATTTTTGTAAAAATATAGTGAAATTTTCTTGTGAACTTGAACAGATTAAACTATTGATTACATAAATATTTTTGAATATTTTTTCATTTTCTAAAACTAAATTTTTAAAAATTTTAAAAATTTTAGTTAAAATATGATATTTATTTGATTTATTTTGACAAATTAATTATCATAAAATATCACGTATTTCACATCCTTCTAAATCCATTTTTAATTAAATTATTATTATTATTATTATTATTATTATTATTATTATTATTATTATTATTATTATTATTATTTGATTAAACTATGATTCCTTTTTGAAAAATCACAATACTTTGATAATTTTTTACGAAAGAAAGCTTTTTTGATTTTATTAAGTATTACTTTAATAATTATTGAAATAATTAACTTGAAATAAAATTATGAATTATTTCTAGTGAGTAGTTTGTACAATCTTTTATTATTTTTTAAAAATATTTTTGTAAAAATACTTTTTAATAACATGAAAATGTGTTTAGAATAAAACAACGAATATATCATAATTCAAAAGATTTTAGAGATTAATTAATGTGAGCAGGGAAACAGTTTCAAAAAATTGAAATAAGAAAAAACTGATGACAAAAAGAGAATTTCATGATATCACTTTTGAAGTTAAAGTCATTGAAATAATCTTTTCAGACTCAAAATGAATCGGACAATGAAAAGGTGCCATTAATTGTTCTCTATAATAACAATTTTTGGATAACTTAACTTTTGGTGATGAATCAGCATTATAAAATACAGTTTATCACTGGTTAAGGAATTTCAAATGTGATGTATCTCTTTAGGCAATGAGTAAAATGTAGGTTGTCTACCGACATATTTTGTTGATAAAACAGCATATATTTGTAGAAATGTTGTTGAAGATCTTGCAACAGCATAAGATGAAAATCAAACATAAATAAATATTTCTTGGACCTTAATTTATTCAATTGTGCACCTCACGTTTAGGTCTGTGAGAATATTATTCCTTGTAAATAATTTATAATCTAACATACTCAAAATGAAGATCGTTTCAAATTATACAACACAGTGCTTAGAAAATTCACTCAATGAAACTTATGCTTATACTATCATGAGTATATTCATAAATCCCGAAACTTAGAGACAATTGCAAAAAGGAGGTGATTTCTCAGCTTTTCCAAAAGAATATTGCCGAATTTGTAACAAACTCTGATCATGTATCATTTTCGTATTTAGAAAATCGCAAAACAAGATGTGTAAAATTTCGGTTTTGCCAGCTTTCATTGTAAAATAAAAAGCTTAAGATTGCTCTTCTAAATGAAATGATTTCTCATTTTATATGTGCAAATTTATTATATTTTATAAATCAAGAATTTAAGTCTATCATACTCATCTTAATGGAACATGAAAAGAATGAATTCTACGAATAATCATTTTTAAAGACATTATTTTCATCATAGAAAATTATTTGAAAGAAAATTTTTATTATTATTATTTATTATTAAAAATATCTAAATATTTTGCAATTTAGTGAAAATTCTAATTTTATCTATTGTTGAGAATTTTTCTGATAAATTAAATAAATCAATAAATAACACAAAATAAATAATGTTATGTGATCTTGTTTTAAAATTTTATTTTAAAATTTGCAAATTATCTCATTTGAAGTTATAGAAATATAATAATAAAAGTAACTATAAATAATAAATAATAATATTTTAGTACTTTCAAAATTGCTCTAAAAATTCAATTTAAATGCGTAGGTGCCAAAATAGAAATTATTTCTCAAAATTGAATGTGATATAAAAATAAGTTTCATTAAAACAATATATTTAAGTGATATATTTTCATTTAAGTTTTTCAATTTAGATTTGATTAATTATTTAAATATTTGATTTAAGATTTTTTTAATTGATTTTTTCGAATTAAAACAAATAGTTTAATAAAAACTGAAATCATCTTTAAAGATAATTCTCTTAATTTAAACAAAAGCACAGTTAATATTTAAAAATTTTTAGATTCCATTATGAAACACTGGAACTTTATAAAACCATATGTTGTTATGGAAATCACAATGTAGCACAAAGCCTCACAACACATATGGATGAAAATCAGTTCTTTTATATTATCAGAAATCATTGTAAGATTATCTGTTCGATTTCGATGGTAAAGTTTCATTTAATATTTTTAGATTTACACGGAGAATTGAGAACCAAATTCTTTGACCTTTTAATTGCAATGCATCTTGAGAGCCATTCCAGACTCAAACTTGAAACACAAAACGAAATTGTTGTTCCCCTTTATTGTTCACAACAGACTTCTCGAGCATCTGAAAAGAAGTTTCTCAAGTCTCACTCCTCAACTCATAAAGAATCAGACTTTGCTCTGGCAATGGAACATATTGATTTCGACTTTCACAAAATACCTTCTCAATCAGAAAGCTGTTCTATTTATCCGAATCTAATCACTGATGATGTTACATTGAAGTAGATTCATCTATCTTTGCAAAACTATTTATTTTAACATTTAGAATGATTGGTGAAAATGGTGAAGAAATCGTACCGAAGTTAGATATGTGTCCAGAGATCAGTTATGAGAGATTGAAGAATATAAGTCTTGAAGAATTAGTGAATGCTGTAAATAAAGGCGCTCAGATCATCGAACCTATTGGGGGAACTCCTGAACACATTTACGTGTTAGTTTTAGTTTATTGTAACAAGTAGAATTGTTTTCATCTAAATATACACGATACAGTTAAATATCTCCGATTATACCTGGAATTTTTAATTTATAAAATTAGGAATTATAAAATCTATATGCTTTGACAATAAAGTTACAGGACTATTATTAAAACGCAAATTACACAGTTGTAAAATTAATTTTGTTTATTTCAAACTATCTACACATAAAAAATGTTTATGTAAGAAAAAACCAAGTTTTTTATTCTGATTTTATCAGAATAAATTACAATAATTTTCTTTGTACGCCACTGGTTTAAAAACTATTCTTGCTCAAAAATGAGCATTCTACTTGTGGATTGAGCAAATACCGCTACATTTTACCAGATTTCTTTGGTTAAATAATGTAAAATTAGTTGATGTTTTTTACACGTTATCAAACGGAAAGATAACGTATTGCCAAAGTGCACAGAAATGTATCTGGTAATTGATGATGTTTCCAGACAATCTGTGTTATAACTTCTCTAGATCAAAAGCATTACCTGAACATTCAAAGATACCTATATTTTGAATTTGTCCATATCAAATTTGAATTTGTTTACGTCAATTTTTGAGTCCTAATGAAGAAAAATATTTATATTTCAAATCAAGATAGAGAAAGAATCATTAAAGTATACATAGATGGTAATCAGTTCTTAGACGAGGTTTGGTTTATGAATTAAAAGGCGCATTGTTTCGCATTTTCAAAATTAAAAATTAAACCACCAATCGGAATTAAATGCATTTTTAAAATTTTGCACCAAAATAAGACAAAGAAATGCAAGTCAATGTTAAGTTTCACGGAATATGAAAAATCGAAAAGGTTTTGTCTTCATATATCACTAAATCTTGGAAGTTATTACAATTATGATGATTTAGAAGACAGACATACTAAATATGGGTCTTCTTAAAGGAAATAGACAGTCTTCAATAATCATGTGTCGTTTCAATATTATAGAATAGTAAAACAGATCTGTGCTTTATTGTAGAGGTGGTAATCCACAAACCTTAATCTTATATTTGATTTTACTATTTGCGTATTCTGTCAAGTCAACCTCAGGTACAGAAGATGTGACTGGTATTATATACTTAAGAGCAGTATTGAGTACCACGTTTATTGGTATTTTGTGAGGCAAATATTTAATATCATTTTTAGTCTATGAACCTTTCAAATTGAAAAATAAAAATTTTCTCAATAAATAAAATAGCTGTTATTCTCAATTTTACAGGTTTATAGATTTATCTTTCTATTAATTATTTTCCTTGAAAAACATTTTGATATAAATCATAGTTTCATTATGGATCAAATCCGAATTCATATTAAAAGATAAGAATGATAATAATTTATTAAAACAACCTAAAAAATATTAAATCATTAAAAAGTATTAATATTAAATCACTTTTAAGAAAATTAATTATAACATTACTATATTATTATACTAATCTTTTCGGGTTAAAGACTTATTTTATTTATAATTTGTAAAATGATTAATAAAAATTTTTTTGAGATAAAAAATTCTTTAATTATCATGGTTTTTATGTTTATAAGAACATAAAATAAGAAATGTATACTCATTGTCAATAAAAACACACCACTTATTATTTAAATGAATTTCACGAGAATTATTGCATTTGTTGCTTAACAAATCTAGTTTAATCCAAAATATGCATTTCTGTATGCGCATCATTTGAATATGTTTATAAATAATTCATAGATGATAAGTTCTCATACATTTAGTAATATGATTAGAATAAGAAAACATCTTTTCTAACTAATGGTCTTTAAAAAAGGTTGAATGTATGATTTCATGAACGTAGAATTTCAGAAAACTCACTGTTTGGGAAAAAATCTTTCAACTATTTTACGGATATAGGGTGCGTGGTTTGAGAAAGGCTTTCAATATCGCTGTCAGGGCAGTGAAAGGCATTTAAGCTCAAATGTGAAAATAAAGTGTTGCTTTTTTATATACCTTTATTTTTTAGTTGTTGGAAATATATTTGTATACCACGAAATTTAAAAAAATCTAAAAATCATCTCATAAATGTACTCCTCTTCAATTCATATCGAAGATTGAGTGGTTTGGAATTATGGTATGAGATGCTATATTTTTTGATTTCGGCCACCGATTCTATTTTCTATTATTTCTAATTATTAGTAAGCCGAGAAGAGTCCAAGATTGTGTCAGAAGACTCGGTAACATGACTCACTATTGACAGCTCTATGTATTTTTCATAATATATTAAATATATTTGCTTATTTTATTTGTTTAGTTATATTTTTTTAGTTGTGTTTTCATTGAAAATAAGATTACAAGAAAATTGTAATTGAAAAAATTGTTCACTTATTAAAATTTTTATTCATCAAAAATTTTAGTTAATGAGAAAAGATTGTATTTAAGTTTCACTGCCTAAATTTTGTATACATGAAAATTTTTTATTACCATTAAAAAAGACTAAACTCAAAATTAATTATTATTTTCTATATATTCAGACCATTATTAAAAATCATTGATCATTTATTAATAATGGGTATGATGAGTTCAAATGACATCAATGTTATCCTATGTGTCCTTGATTGTGTTACTTTTACGTCAAAGCCGGGTTTGAGAAGTAATTTTTTTAAAATTAAAAACAATAAAAGAAAATATATGAGAACTTTTTTCAGTGTCCCGAGTTAATCGCAGTATCCTCGATATGCCACTGCAAGAGTCCGTAAAATTACAATTATGCCATTTATTACATGGATTGTGTAATATACAGCTTCGACACAGAATTGAACGAATTGTGCAGATTTCAAACGACTTTGTCAATAGTATCCAAAATGTATACTTAAACATCAATCAGATCCATAGGCAATTAAATAATTAATTTCATTTCAGGATCAGCTAAGACGATATGTAGAAATCAAGGAATCAGATCTACCATCATCAGTCACGGCTAAAATGACCAAAGAATTTCGATGTCCACCAGAAGATCAAATGGCTGGAATACTTAATTTTCACTTTTCTTCTTTAAATTCATCAGAAGAAAGAGAAGAACTTTCGTGCTGCGCCGAAGATTTGAAAGTTAATAGAAAATAATTAATATTTTATTTTAATATATTTTTGATTTTAGAGAAAGATAAATATCTTTCACAGAAAGCTAATGGATAATTGTGGTATAGAACCTGTTGATGGAGTTGAACTGTCTGAATTATTAAGTCAATGTTACAAAACAAAAAGAACCAGATCTCTTCATTTATTACCAATCGGTATTGGCTATCCCGAAGAAGGTGAATCTGTGCCACAATTTTTGAAGAATATTTTACATCTCTTTGATAAAGCCCCGGAAACAAATATGTCAAATTTATGTTTGGAAATGGCTCCTGAAGAAGAGAAAAGTAAAATATTATTAATAGATATATATTTTTATTATTTTAATAAAAGAAAATCTTTCTCAAGTAATAAAGAATATGTTGATAACTTGGGCCAAATCATCGTTCATTGAAAATATTGATCTTATTCGAGAGATGTTTAGCTTATTATTTCGACAATATAATGCTTTAGTTGAGGTTTATATTAAACAATAAAATTTTTTGTTATGATATAAACGCTTTCGTTAAGATTCAAGATGCTTTGAAAAAAACTTATGTTATCAGTTATCAGTCGAAGGATGACGTTACTCAGCTACTACGATCTCTTGGAAGAGTAAGATGCCTTCTAGGTGTTCAGGTAGGCGATGCAGAAGAGATGCTATTGAAAAATTGTCTTTGGTAAATTGTTCTTAAACAAAAAGTTTCTCAGCTTTAAAAATCGAATTTCAGGGATATGATGAATAATAAAGTATTTTTTCAACATCCGAATTTAACGCGTCGACTTGCTATACATGAAACAGTGATGCAATTAATGGTTCATACATTAACAAGATCAAAAATAGTGACATCAGATCATAGAAATAGTGTTCAAATTGGTTTTGAGTCATCTGTATTGAATCATCCTGATCAAGCAGGTCAAACGACCATTCTTCAAACCCAAACAAGTATGCCTGCTTTACCAGAGGAAATTAATGGTAAAAATATAAAATAAATTTTTCTACAATAATCTTTCTAATATTCAGTTAATGAAGTCCCGAAAAAGAAAACTGACGGACCAGCAGAAATGGTTGTGCAATGTTGTAGATTTTTGTGTTATTTTTGCAGAACCAGTAGTGAAAATCAGAAAACAATGTTTGAACATTTAAGTTACATGTTAGAAAATTCATCAATGCTTCTCGGTAATTCTTCCATATCATTTCCAATATTATAATGACACTTTGATTTTTCCAGCTCGTCCTAGCTTGAGAGGAACTTGTCCGTTAGACGTTGCCTATTCATCATTGATGGATAACAATGAGTTGGCGTTAGCTATCAGAGAAAAACAGCTGGAAAAAGTGAGAATTTCGTAACTCAAAATTGGTAGACAAAAACTTAATGATTGAGTTTTTATTATTAATCAAAAGATCAAGAATACTCACAGATCACTGGATATTTTTATCAAAGTTTATTTGATATAATTTTCATATAAAAGAGCATAATTTTTTCAGAAAAAATATTCTTCACACCAATTAAGACTATTAAATCTTGACATATATATAACAATAAAATAAATAAATTCTTGGATAATAAAGAATGCAACGAGAAGAAAGACAAAGAGAAAAATGAATATAAGAAAATCATTAAAATTCTCTATTCAGAAGGATTCAAGATGTTTACAAGTAAAATATTACAGACAATAAATAAAGAAGGTCTAAAAGTAATATCTCTAACAGCAAAAACGAAGAATTTTTTAAAAATCAAAACAGTGACTCCAAAACCAATGCAAGCTAATATCGTGTACAAATGCCAATATCATGGATGTGGTCATCTATACATACGGGAGACAACGTCACCTAAAGACACGAATTAGTGAGCATTCTCAAAAAAGTAGAACAGGCAAAGTTTTGGATCATACTATGAGCTGCAAAGAAAGAGAAGGAAATAAATATGCCAATGAAAATGAGTTTACTGTAGTAATGACCACCAACTTTGATAACGATGAATAAAGAAAAATATGCGAATCATTAGTAATTAAAAAACTGAAACCAGAAAATTATTCACAAAATGGAGAAAGCAGAAATTAATGGATCATTAATGTTTTCCTTAATTAATATTTTAAAAAATAATTATTTTTTAAAATAATAAAAAATGATATTTTTAAAGTTTGTAGAATTAAAAGTTTTTTTACTTTTATCCAATAATAATGCAGATAATATTTGAAGAAAGTCATCGAAGAAGAAGAAAATTGACTGAAGAAGATCTGAAAGACGAGATCGAAACATGTTTCAAGATAGCAGTATAAATAAAATTTTGCGTGTTAAAAAATGTTTTTTAAAAAGCGAGTACTTAAAAAATAAAAAATTATTGTTCACTAGATATATTAATTAATATATATATTACAATGAGTCAAAGGGGTTATGATAAAATTGGTAGGATCCAGATTAAAATGAAAACAATATTCTGCGTAAGGATAGTTACTGTTTCTATTCATTAACCACCAATATTGAATAAAAATATATGATGAAAAATTGTCTGTCTTCTATTTGAAAATTTAAAAACTATCTTAATATATGAAAATTTTCATTCTAAAAATTACATCTTTCGATTTCCCACTAATAACATCAATATATCTATTGTTTTATTAAAAAAACTTTCATCTGAGAAAATGATTCTCTTCATATATTTATTCATTTCTATCATAAAAAATAAAGAAAAATTTTACCAAGGATTTGAATGCAGCCTTTTTAATGATGATAATAATAATTAACATTTTGTGTTAAAGTAGAAATAGGCTTTTGTTTAAATGTTTATTAGAAAATTTATTGATTAATAATTGTTAAAGAAGCTTTTAAAACTAAAAATCCGTTTAAAAATGAATTAAATATTCAGAGAAAGGCGAATTTCTAATTAACCAGAATAATAATAAACATATCCACACCAAAATTTACATTCCTATAGAAATAAATGAAAATAATTATCAATTTATTTCAAATGAATAATATTTGATGTTTCAATATATTCTCAAAAAATTATCGGAAAAAAAAATTAATCTTTAAAAGAGCACAGAATTCTTAATTATGTACTTTTATGTTTTTATTTAAAAATAATTTATTATTTTTTTTATTTAATAAATGGGGGATTAAAGTTAATAATAAAAATATCCTTATAATTTTGGTGAAATTAATTTATAATTTATATTTAATTAGATTTAAAATTTAATTTAAAAGAACTTAGAAATTCATATGAGAATCAAAGATTTTGAAAATATGGTGTAGATGGTGAATTTACAATTATAAAATAATTATATATTTTTTTATTCAACAAATATTGAATTTTTAAAACTGATGAATTTATACTCAATAGGTTGCTGTATATTTATCAAGAAGTGGAGTGCAATCTAACGCAGAATTGCTAAGTAAAGGATATCCTGACATTGGTTGGGATCCAGTTGAAGGTGAACGCTTTCTGGACTTTTTAAGATTTACTGTTTGGGTCAATGGTATGTTTTTAACTCATTAGCACTTGAATAATTATATCTTAGGGGAAAGTATGGAAGAAAATGCTAATCTAGTTGTAAGATTATTAATAAGACGTCCTGAATGTCTTGGACCTGCTTTAAGAGGAAGTAGTAGCACAGTAACTCGAAATGACCCGGGGATGAATCCCAAAGAAAATAATGTGATATTCAATACTCCAGGAAATTCCGGAAGTCCAACTGAGAATGTTGTTTCTGTTAATGCAGCCGAATCGAGTACAATTAAACCACATCAATGTAATATTGTCATATAAAATTATTTGTTATTATTATTTATACATTTTTATAATAAATTCTAATTTTTATTTTTATTTACAAATTGTAAAATCATTTAAAATATTAAAAATATAAAATGGAGAAGATTCATTATTGCGATAATCATCATGTCTATATAACCAAGAAATCTTATTTTTTCTTCTGTATGAACTTCGTTTGATGAATACTTTTTAACGTTGATAAATCAATCAAATTCGGATTATTTTGTGCCGTATCAAAATAATTTTCTTATATTTATTAAATATATTCTCAGAGAATTTTAGTTTCTGAATATTTCATTTTAAGTATTATAATTTTTCTTACTTTTCACTTAAGATTATATTTTTTGCTAATCTCTTATTTATTATTAACACTGAGAGTAATTTTTGAATAATTAAATTTATTAAAATGTTTATCAGCATTTTGATCCGGGAATTATAATATTAATAAATAATAATCTAGATGGATGTTTTATTTTATTGTTTGTTTAAAATGATTACACGACTTTCAATATAATTATTTTTAGAAAATTCATTTTATTATATTATATGTACAGGGTGTCCCAAAAGTCAGTGGTAATTTGAATGTTTTATAATTTTTTGAAAATTTGATTTAATTGAAATTTCTT
>JBBMKC010201472.1:0-14036 GCA_037834085.1 Bipalium vagum | reverse complement strand
AATAATAATAATAATAATAATAATAATAATAATAATAATAATAATAATAATAATAATAATAATAATAATAAATATTTCTAAGATGTTATTTAAATTATAAATTTAAATTGCTTTGAATCCTTATAGATATTTTTAAAGCAAAAATATATTTTTAAAAAATATTTTTAATCTTGTGAACATAATCAATTTATTTTTCGATTAAAAGATTTTTATTAATTGACATAACATTTTGTTTAATCATTTATTATTAAGAAATCAATTAATTAATTAATTAATTAATTAATTAATTAAAATTGTAATTTTTTATTAAAATATTTGAGTTAATTGAAAAATTCTGGTTGATTAAAATAACTATTACTAGTCTTTTATTAAAATTTTTTACTTTTCATTTTTAAAATTATTTTCTTCATAATATAATAAAATATTAATAATTATTCATATCTATTTTTCATTTATATATTTATTATTTTATTATATTTATTTATTTATTTATATATTTATTATTAAAAATATTTATAATATAATATATTATTATTGTGTGATAATCAATATAATATATAAATATTATTATCAATAAATATAATAAAACAATATTATGATTTAAAGAAAAAAGTTCTTTAAATAAACCTTTATTATTTAATTTCTAAAATGCAATAAAAAAATAAATAAAACAATAAAGTAACAATACTGTCCTAAAGAAAATTACTAAATTCACATTGTTGTTTGAGGGGCCTTCATTGTATATGTTAAAAATGTTTATTGATTTAGAATTTCTTGTTTCAGAATGTCAATGTATAATTTATCTTAGAAAAATATCAGAAAATTCTTTATTACGACAAAATTCCAATTCTCTGAACAATATTTAATAATAAAACTAAAATTTATCCATTAAAACATTTTTATTTCTTAGCAAATTTCATAAATTTATAATGTCTCAAAATGAAATAAATTATTGATATTATAATTAAAAAACGGAGAATTGAGAAAATATTATTTAATGTTATCTGTCTTTAGAGTTTTCTTTTAATTATTTAAAATTCAATAATGAAAACTGAACATTTTTTTATTAATTTTTTAAATAATAAATTTTACTTTTAAATTAGTACTTTATAATATAATAAATATGAAAGTTAATTATATAACAATTATTATTGTACAACAGTTAAAATCTATATTATTAATATAAAAATTTGTAGAACCAAATCAAAATCGTTCATTCATTAGCTGAAACCTCTCCAAATGCTTTGGGCAGCGTCTGTTGCATTATGCTTCAATTTCCATTCATATAAAAATATAGTTTGCAATTCCGTATTTTTTATTTTTAATTCCACGCGATCTAAAATTATTTTAAATAATTCTTATATTGTAAAACAAATATTATCTATCGATTATTCAGAATTCAAATTTCAAATTGATAAATAAATTAATTTTTTGTGATAATTATTACTTGAATTATTAGTTTAAAAATAAATTTCTAAATTCGGACATTTCATATGTGACAACATAATATGTAAATATAAAATTAGGTTAGTATTAGTCCGGTTTGTTTTTTTTAAAAACAAAAATACTTTATTATGAAAAAAGTGCACGTACACTAATCAAAGTATTTCCCAAAGTACTCCACCCGGTCTAACTGGCAGTTGTTGAAATCCTTAACGGAAGCACGACTCTAATTTTCTGTTGTTCTATATAAAATGTTCTTCTATAAACATTTAATAATTACCTGAGCTTCTGTTGTGAGTGAAGTGGATCTTCAATGATAAGCATCTGTAATTCATCGTCATCGAACTTCTCTCGCTTAACTGAATGAGGCTTATCGTGGACACTGAAAGCAATTATTTTGA
The DNA here is from genome assembly GCA_037834085.1 of Bipalium vagum. NCBI lineage: Eukaryota > Metazoa > Platyhelminthes > Tricladida > Geoplanidae > Bipalium > Bipalium vagum. The sequence continues at coordinate 12,192 of JBBMKC010201472.1, read as the reverse complement.
AACATCTAAACCAATCTCTGCATGATTTATCACTCGCAACAATTTCATTATAAGCTTCTATAAGCATTCGATGAGCTTCAGCTGCTGTTTTTCAAATGAGAGCAGAAAATGAACAGTACTGTTTTGTGATTCAAATTTTGATATTTTTAATTTAGTTAAAGAAAATTAAAATATTTCCAAACTACAAAATAAATAAAGCTAAAGTTTTTTTTGTTAAAAATAATCAATAATTAATTGGCATTAAAATGAGTTGAATTAATGTATACATCTAATATATTAAATATTATTTCTCATAATATATATCCGAGCCACTTAATTTAAAAAATTAAAACAAAAAATTATTTTTATAAAAATATTTTCAAATATTGATTAGGTTAAAATTTATTGAATAAAAAATATCTCGATTTTATTTTCTATTCATAAAATTTAATGCAATTATATTTTGAATAATAATAGTTTAACTTTATTCTTTTTATAATTGGGAATTTATTTAGGATGAGCTTAAATTCTAAAAAGTTTTAGAATTAACAAATTTAAATAAACTTTTTCAATGACTCATTTAAACAAAAATATCCGTTTTTTTAAAATTTATATTTCGGAAAATATTGTTTAACAAATAATTTCATTAATTTTCATAATTAATATAATTATTTTTGTTTGTCAAAATAATTTTAAAATTTAAGAATAAAATAAAATGGTGCATAGACCTTTTGGCCTGTTTAAACTGTAATTAGAAGCTATGGAAATAACAGAGAGTATCTAAGAAAAACGTGTAATGTCACAATCGCGTTGAGCATTTAAAAGATAAACAATATTTACAATTAATATATAAATAAATAAATAAATATATTGATTTATCTCATTCAGAATGTCCAGAGATAAATAAAAATCAATATATACGACGAATTATTTTGATGAAAACCAAATTACAATTTTTAATCATTAATTTAATTTATGAAACACAAATAATAAATAAATGTTAAAATTAATAAATGTTTACTTTTTAATGACTTTTGAATGAACTCTGAGTGTGAAAGCGTTCTTAAAGTACAAAAATCAAAATCAACTGACAAGATTATTAATGTTTAGTTTATTTACTAAAGGTACGAATTAAGCAATTGGTAAAGATATTATTAAGAGACCATTGTAGACCAAATTCTTTCTACCAAGGTTTAAAGTAGGAAATAAGAAATTCAAAACAGTTTAAAGAAATGACTAGGCTCTTTATAGTCTCTTTGAATCGATAGGTTTTTATGAAATTCTGAGTTTGCAAGGAACTCCTGATAGGATAAAGGTTTAAGTTTCTTTAATTTCATTTAAACTCTTTGGTTGTTCCAAACTCTAAAATTTTCCAGTACAAAATTAGATATTGGAAAACTGTTCATCACTAAGTGAGAATACTACGAAGACAAATAATTATTATAGTTCCAGCATAATAATAATCCTAGATATGATAATAAGATGTCATCTTTATTTAAAAATTACATTCACTTAAATATTAAAACCATTATTTGATGTGTCAATCCGGACAACAAAGGTCAATGGATAAGCAACAACCAAGTTAGACTAACTACACTTAAACCAGATTTACACTCGAAGAAAGTTATGTGTGCTTAGTGGGGTATACATGGAATCATATACTATAAATAATTAAATATGGACCAAACAGTTACTGCCGAAATATATTGCCAGCATTATATTATAATCAATCAATCAATTAATCAATTAATCAATTAGCTATTTGAGATAGGCATTGATTAAGAAACGAGTGAATAAATGATTACCTGTTTATTAATTTTTACCTTTAAAATAAATATGACGTCACGGAAAATAATGGTTTTAAAAGACCAACCATATACTGCCAGGACGCGTCGTAAAATAGAAAGATTAAAACAAAAGAACACAAATTATAAAATGTTGTTGATTTTATCGAAATATCTGAAACCAGTTCAACACAAATGAAAACAAATATCAAATATTATAAAGTCTATCGTGTTCTGAACACGGGTTCTGTGTATGCGTTATAGCAGTGACTTGAGTCAAGCCGTCCGGCCTTGTGCACACAGCGTTACGTCCGTCCAAAAGAAGTCTGTCAGTCTTTTGTAAACAAGCATCGCAGAATGCATCAAAAATGGCTTTGACGACGGTCGTGTTGTAGAATGGAATTTGAAAGGAAAAAAAACCCGTAAAAATAGAAAGAAAACCGAAGAAATCAATGGCACACGGACAAACGAATATTTGCTGACAGAAGCTGTGCAGCGTTATCATAATTCGATGCTTTCTTTCAGCTCGAACTGTTCAGACTTGGATATTCACAGATCGAATTTGTGTCGGCATTTGACTTGAGATGCTGCACTGACAGAATGATGCTGCTGCAAATAATCAGGCACATTCTCATCACACAAGTCTCTGTGTCAATAAATATCAATACGTCTTTTTTTTTTATTCAACTTAAGAACTCGATAGCAATGATATAACTCTATTCTCTAAGTTCAAAATAGAATCTGATCGGAAATGGATGATCTTCTCAACCAGTATATCTTGTTGAACCCTTTGGTTTCGAATTATTTGAACAGTTTTGCAATGAATTTTCATGAGGAAAATACAACAGCAAATGTGAACGTGAGCCATTTTATAATAATTTATTTGCGTTTGTTTAATGTCAAAATCTAATTAATTTCTTTCCTTTTATTATTTATTTTTTAATGGATTTTTTTCTTATTTTTAATTAAATTAATAAATATTGGTTTTTTTAATATATTTTTAAAATATTTTTTCCTTCATTTTGTTTTATGAATTGCTATAATAAAATAAAAATATAATTAATAAAAAATTAATTAATAAAAAATTAATTAATAAAAAATTAATTAATAAAAATAATGATTAATAAATATTGATTTTTTTTAAACATTTTTTATCTTTTTCTTAATTTTATTTTTAAAATTACTATAATAAAATAAATATATAAAAATATATAGCTACATTTAAAATATAATTGTTAATAGTTCGATTTAATTACTGATTAAAGTGTCAGTGATTATTTAATAAATCAATATATAATTAATATTAATTTTTTATAATGTTTATTGATTTTTGTTTTTATTGAATTTATATACATTTTATAATTCGTTCAGTGATCTTAATAAGACTGATTTACGTTTTGTAATCGGATTTTGTTCAGATCAATTCACAAATTTTGCCCCCACCTCCGATATACGAAAGACAATCCAAGACCAATCTTTACATAAAAGGATTGCCGGAAAATTTTAATGACGAAAATCTGGAATCTTTAGTTCCTGATAAAAGAAAGATAAAATCATTGAGAACCGCTCTAGAAGATGATCTTAAGTGCAAAGGTCAGTAAAAAGATAATTTTTGTTTAGAATAATCAACTGAAACGAACTTAGAGGTCTTTAACATAAGACATTGTTGATTTTTCAATGTGTTTTAATACTGCATTTTTATTGGTTAAAACTATTTTAAAATTTATTTTTCATATAATTTAAGAAAGCAGTTAGAAATTTTTCTAATTTTTAACGAAAATTCTAAAAGGATTATAAAAAATATCGAAACAAGAAAAAAAATCATTGCAAAGCATGTTTGTAAATATTTATTTGATTTACATGAAAGAAGAAAATTTCCAACAAAATGAAAAAAAAACAATTAAAATATAAAAATCATTAAAAAAAATTAAAGAAATATTTTGCGAAGAAAAGATTTACGAAAAGCTCCTTGATTTTCTAATATTAGAAAAATAAAGTATTTTCTTGAAAGTATTTCCACATCGGATAAAAATATCGAGAAAAGATGAAAAGTCAAGATGAATTATAAATTAGTAAATAGAATATAAATCCATTTCTGGTCAAAAATAATAATTTTTTTAAGTAGACCCTCATTTCTGTTTCTTAGCAATGGAGAACACCAATAGATAAATGTTGATATTTGAAATTTTTACTTAATCAATGTGGGACACATTTTAGAAGCTTCCTGACTTTTCAATTTATCAAAGATGATCACAAACTGTGGTATTGTCAACTCCAAATAGATCTATAAGTTCACGAGTTGAGTGTTGAGGATTGGACTCGATAAATGAATGTTATCAATAGTGTCAAAGAAGGACTATAGTATTGAATAGCAGTGTCATCAGAACGGAGACACTTCTGTTTGCATCATGCCTGGCAGATATTATATACAGACACTGAAGCATTTCTTTATAATGTAACTTCATATTACAGACATGATGAAGTTTGGACCGTTGACACAATCTCTTATGCCGAGTTTATTATTTTTCAAGCAAACCTAAAATAAAGTTTTATTTCAATACAGACTTACCTATCCTAATATTATAAATCAATAATTATACAAATACTAATCGAAATCTTAATATATTTATTCTAGTATATGTATATAGAAAAATGACAATACTTTTCCCTTAACCTAATATATTGAATAAATGTTATTAAATTCCCAAAGTTTGATCTAATTTCAAAAATCTTAATCTAGAAATCATGTACTTTAATTTTCTTGATAGCAGAACGTTATCCATTTAAATTAGAAGGAATCTAATAAATAGTAGTTATTTAGAGGTTGATCTTTGACCTCCAAGCAATGGAGACAATAGAAAGCGGACAGAAACAATTCTCAAAACTATACAACATAGGCTTAAGCTTTACCTTATCAGATAGACTTTGGATCTAGTATAATGTCTCATTAACTTCAATCTATTGTGTAATATCAAAGGAGAATTTGTATATATTATATATATTTTTATTTAAATTCGAAATACTTTTAACTGCGAAAAATGTCATCAAACATTCGACAATTTCATATTACAGAATTGGTATGACATTAAGATCTTTCTCAAAGCTTTTTTCAAGATCAAGAAGACTATATTGGTTTTCAGATAGACGTAATCAATCTTGGATAAATTATTTAAGTATGATTTAAGGTTTGATTAAGCTTCACACGTTCATGTGATCCTGTAAAATGGCTTCACTTATTTTTATGCCATTACTATCTGATGCCTCAATTTCAGAATACACATAGATAAAAAGTCCTTAGACTAATACAGAAATTCTATAATTATGTCAGTTATACAACTCGAGTATCGCTTGAAGTAACGGATCCCAATGACTCTTCCTGAACGTCAATTAGCTGAAGAAATAATCTCTTACATTTCAAAGGTGAAAAGAATGCGGTGATTTCTGTATGATAGGGTCGGCAAGATGTAACCAACCAAATAACCTAGCGTTAATTATGAAATTTGCTACCATCAACTGGGGAAATAAAATGCATGTGTGAAACTGAAAAAAATGTCATTTGTGAAAATAGAAACCAATAGTTTTCACATGACACCGCCAGAAATCAAATCAGTTTTATGACTCGGCAAAAACCATTGAATCTTGGATACCACATCCACTCTGTTCTCCATGTCTTGTACATTTATATAAATAACTTATTTCGCTAACACCAACCTAGTGCTTCGCACAAAAGAATAATAAATTTTAAATTACCTTATAGATAAGAAAGATTGTTAGATCAAAATAGACTTGGTGCATTTAGGACACTCCCAGCTTTGAGGAATTTGTTAAATATTGAGTTGATAGTTGGTCCACTTGGAGAATCAGTTTTCATCTCCTGTTCATAATCTTTTACTTGTTATTGGTGAGTTAAATTTATATTTCAATTAAACGATTTTGACTTGCTCTTCAATGCTAAGTCTGTCACTACTCAGCAATCGATGCATAATCTAAAATAAAAATAAGTATATTACACAATTTTAAATATTAAATGTCAACCTACATGTGGTAATAGTTCAGCTAAGCAAAACTAAATATTCAAAGATTTATTACACCGAAGTTGTAAAGCTCCTTAATTGACAACCTGTACATTGTTGATTCAATGTAGTTTTATTATTCAAAAATAAATCTATATTTTTTAAAGAAACTGAAGAAACGTTTTGAACAACCGAATTAATAATTATATATAATTTATTTTATATTTTCCAATTCCACCACAGGAACTTATTAAAACACTACTTGTAATTTAATTCTAAAAAATATAATTAATAAAATAATAAACAAAACCTTTTTATTAATCTATTTTATTGAGAATTTAATGGCCTTATTGATTATTTTAAAGAATATTTCGTCGAATTTATTTACCTTTGCAATTTTGTCGAAACTGTCTCGAAAGGAAATTACGGAAATGTGAAATATAAACAATTTCGAAAGATCTCTTTTCATCATAATCTCTCATCACTCTGCAAACGTATTTGATTAGAAAAGTTGAAATATTTTTATTATTATACTAAAATATTCATTTAAAGCATAAATTTTATGTGATTTTTACGATTAATTTAAGAAATTTTTTTTGTGAGAATGTGATTTTATTGTGCTGGGGGTCCAGAAAGTAATGGATATGTGATGTATGGACACAGTGCCATTGAATGTGTGACATTTATTATTTTTTATTTACATTTATCGATTTTAACATTTTTATCAATAATGTTATAATTGAAAAATTGTGGAAGAGAAATATTATGATGCTTCCAAAATGAATTCAATTTTCCATTTTTCTTTCTACTATTGTTAGCGGGATAATAGTTTAGTAATTCTTTTTAATAAAACTTTGACTTCTGGAGTCTAAAATGGAACTATGTCGTTTTCAATGGTACTTTGGTAGCGGATAATTTTATTGACAAGAATAGTAACTATATGTTTAAACAGGTGATAATCTGTTGGTGAAAGATCACGTGAATAAAGTGGAGAGGTAAATTCATAATAAAAATCATGCACTTTTTGTAAGGTCTTTTGAGAAACTTTCAATCTGATATCATGAGTAAAAGAAATGAGTTCTTTCACTTTTCAAGACCTGGTTGCTTTTCAATCAACTTCATGGCGAAAATTATTAAAATTTGAACTTATCGCAATTAACTTCAATAAAATTGACTTATTAAAACAATTAGACCTTTACATTAAATTTCGAAAATTCTTTGTCTTAGAGAAATGTGGATTGAATAAATTTAATTTTGATAAATATTTTGCTAAGCTCCAAAATTGGATCCTTATTTACTTTATACAAACTTCGTATTATTATTACTATTATTATATATAAAGAAATAATAAATTAGTAATTAAAATTCTCAATTCTTTCCAAGTTGATTAATCGATCAGTAATCCCCGTTTTTACAGGAAATATATTGATTCACAGTTTACATGACAGCTTTATTTCGTAACATTTTCCATTATATTTTCCATACTTTTATTTATACTATTCAATTCAGGTTATGGATTTATCGATTTCCTAACGGAGGAGGACGCGAGAACTGCTTTGACATATATTCAAACCAAAAATCCAGAATTCAGTGCGAAATATGCTAAAGTATTAAAATTTATTTTCTGAATCTCGTACTGAAAAATAAGCCATTATATTATATTTCATGTTATCTTTGTTTTAAATGTGCTTTATCTCCAAATAGAATTATTATTCACGATGTCATTTAATTGAATTTTATTAAAAGAATATATAACATATTTTCTTTTAAGAAAACGGTTTTATTTCATGTCAATAGTGCTCACTTTTCTTAGTAACCTTTTACAGGAGACATTCTATAAAGATCTGTCAATCTGAAATATAATTGTTTTAATTAAAGCAAATATTTAAAAATTTAATAAAAAGTTATGAAATAGATTACATTTTTCATTGGAAAATTAAGGAAATGTACTTCTAATAATAATAAAAATAAATAATAGTAATATTATTAATAGTAATAATAATAATAGTTAGTGAAATTTTTATCAGGTAATAATAAATTAATTTAATTTTTAATAACCATTATTTAAACAAACTATTTATTTATTATCAAACTAATTTAAGTTATTTTTAGATTTTGAATTCTCACATCCTTCGTTTTTGTTTGTTTTGGTCTTTCTGTTTACCGAGGACAATGTTTTCCTTTACTTTTATAATCTCGACGCTATTCTTTTGCCAATGCTCTGCACTATTTTCAATCAACATATTTAAAATCTCGTTTCCGTCTTTCTGATTTTAGCGTCTGCGTGACAGAATGCATTTCTCATGGTTTCACAGGATCTTCTCGACAAAATGTCAGTGTTGCATATTCTATGCCTTTCCGATGTTCTTAATTTGTGTCTAAACTACTCAAGTAATCTATCCAGGTCTGTAGCTGTGTTATGATTGGCTTCTTTGTCAGTATGAACGTTATAACCGTGTGGTCTACTTATGTTTGAATCTTATCCCATATAAATAATGATTGAACTTGCGAGTAAATTGCGAGTAGTTCCTTCCTGGTGATACAATATCCATTTTCTTAAGGACTCTTTATTTTCCGTGTAAGTGCTTCCTTCATCACCACAAACACCTTTTTACTGTTATCTAACCAGATTAACTTCCCATCTGTTTTCCCACACATTATTTCTAGTGATCTTGATTTTTCGGAATATTCTTTGATGAATCTACAGTAATAGTTGCAGATGCCCAGAAAGCTTCGAAATCGAATTATTCTAATTTTAGTTTTTTAAACCTTTCGAACGATTTAATCGCTTCTGTTTTCATTAGATCCGTTTGATAACGTGGTCCAGAAATTTAGCCTTAACTTTCATAAAGTGATAGTTTTTTGGAATTATGCGTAGGTCCGCTTCACCAATCCTGCTAAATACGTGATTTAAAATTTTGTAATGTTTCTTTATGTTTTTGGTTAAGACCAGTATGTCATCCAAATATACAAACGCACCTTCCATTCCGTTGAGTACTTTAGTCATTAGTTATTGAAATGTTTCCGGTGCTGCTGCTTTCTCGAAAAGAATTCTGATAAAAAAATATTAGTCTAATCTTGTAGTCTTCTCCTTCGATTTTTCTTCAAATTTAATCTAGTGGTATGCTTTCCCTAAATACCGAGCTCCCCCTATTTTATAATTTATTATTTAAATTATGTTAATAATTTTAATCATAATTCTTTTATCCTGATTTTATCCTTCACATGTCTGGTTTGTATTGCTAAAAATACTGAACAATTTTACAATGTTAAGGAAAATGAAAAAGATAAAACAAACCTTTATGTTACCAATATCCCGAAGGAGTGGACAAGCAAAGATAGCGACAAATTAAAATGCTACTTTGAAAAATTCGGCCCTATTCAATCTGCTTTCATAATGATGGAAAAGTTTACTGATAAGACTGTGGGTAAGAACATATTAGCCCAATGATATGATAATAAGACTCTATGTTTTATTATTCTTAGGGGTTGGATTTGTCAGATTTGTCTACGAACTGCACGCATTCGCTGCCCTAGAAAAGCTATCAAAAGGTGAAGATTACTTCAAGGACTGTGACAAGCCAATTGAAGCAAAATTTGCTGATAAACACAATCCAGAAACTAGGAAAAGACGGAATCCTGGACACCAAATGGACACCCTGTCATCAATGAGATCTCTCAATGTTCGCAATTGCCTGTTAAATCCAACGTCTACCATCACTAATAAGTAGTTATTTCTTTTGCACTGTGAATTTCATTTATTTCCATTTAAATTTAAAAAAATCATGTTATGATTGCTTATTTAGCTTATGTGGATACCTAAACAACCAACCTCTATTACTTCGACAAAACATATTGGCCTCGGCAGCATCACAAGTGCCTCTTCTTCATTCAACATCTGATCCAGCAACATACATAGACCTGAATCAATTATATAGCTTACCGAACCAAGCTAATTATTTGTACCAATTACAGAATCAGCTCTTTGCCACGCAAGGATGTATAGAACTTCATAATACGAACATTAATCCTCTAATATTTGCAAATGGTCTCCCAAATTCAACGTTTACAAACTGTTCGCTGACTGCTGGAAACTCAAACATGGATCTTGGTTATTCGCAGTTCAACAATTTCCCGTCATCAATCAATCTAAGCAATTATTCCATTTCAGCTCCATATTCAAAAAATTCCAACCCCTTCTATCAGCACCCGAACCCGTCATCGGAATAAGTGGTTGGTAGAATCCTCAAGTGTATCCTGACCACCATCATTGTTCATCTATTTCCGAACCTTTGGCCTCATCACAAAGTTGCCTTTACTGGTGTAACCCAATCAGAAACGAAATTAATTAAGTATTGTTTCACTTTATTAGTATTGTTACAATTATTTTTCCAAAAATGTATCTTTTGATTTTATTGCTTTTAGTAATTTTTGTGAAAAATAAAATTACTTTCCACAGTCTGCAGAAAAATTGTGTCAGTTCAAATTTCAGTTCAAATAAATGATTTTGTCTACAATTTCCTCGATTTCTCCTAAATATTTATTATTTTATTTATCCATTTGGAAAATGAACAAACCAGTGCACCAAGAAAATATCGTATATTGAGTCGATGAAGAAGTAATTTCGTATTTTGGTAATATATTTAAATCAACACAGAAAAATCGGACTGGATAACTTGTGACCATTCCTGTGATAGTGCTTCCAATGTCTTTGCGATAAAATCCGGGTTTCTTTGAGTCGCAAAAGATCTAAGTGATTTCTTAAATGAGTTTTTCCTTTTGAAACTCATTTAAATAATTAACTATTAATCCGAAGGAGAATAAAGTTACAGAATATATGGAACATATGAATCTTTTTTGAGTCAATCGAGCAGTATTGATCTCGCATTTTCATATTACAAGATTATATATTTTCTGTTTCTTAAAGTAGACCATATATTTGGACTCAGTCTCTCTAATTGTTAAGAATTGAGTTCTGTATTTAGAGGTAATTATCAATGAATCAGGAAATGGATCAGTTTGTAATTGGGAGAATAGTGCAGCAGAATTCAATTCTCGTTTTTCAATTTGTATGCGACCCAAATGGTTTTCTGATCGAAACAATATATCTCTGTCAAATCACACGCGGTTTGACCGGTATTTGAATCGATGTCTGCTCGAAATATTTTATCATTCACTGCGAACCTTTTTGATTGGTCATCCAAATCAAAATTGCCTTCTGAGAATTTTTTTAACCAATTCTGGCATTAACTCACACTAATGGCATTCGGATATATTGCACAGATCTTCTTGGTCGCAACCATTATGTTGAAACCACTCCCTAACTGTAAGATCATGTAGTGCCAAATATTCTCTTTTGTGAAATCCATAATTTTAGGCTAGAAATTTTAAAGTTATTAAAATAAGTTTAATAAATATTTAAAAATCAATACAATTATAAATTCAAAAATCAATTAAAATAATCTAACCTTTCAAAATTACAAATATGATATTAAAATACGCAATTACTTATTCCTTAACCTGATCTTATAAGATATAGCTTAAAAAGTCTTCTATCAAAGTCTTCGTTTCAAACGTCTTTTCGCACTCATGTAAATAATAAAAATTACAGAAAACAAGTTTGAAAAGCCAATGAAAAAAGAAACATTATATTTATACAAACAATAATAAGTTTATTAATATTTCATTAGGTAACTTGATAATAGAGAAATGGAATGGAATCAACAAATATGCGACTTAAAGAAGTGGGTATATTATACTACATCTTTTATAATTCACTCATTTTGATCTTTATGAAATGCCCAAATTTTCCATTTTGATTGGCATCAGGAGAATTAACAGGTCAATTTATTATATCGATTTTTCGTTCACTGAGAAAGATGTTGATGCAGATCGATGGCAAGGATCATTGTCATGCTACAATATGGATTTTGACACTGTTAATCTGTTCAGTATTATCAAGAAAATCCATAATACTAAGATATATTTCAAAAACAATAATTTCCGTCCTGTTTTGATTATTTAAACAATAATCATTAATAAATGTAATTATTTCCATTACATCCCCTCTCGAAGAAATCGCTTCATCTTCTCTGCGATTCTTTCTATTTTCTTTCTATTTTCGTTTTGTAGCAGGTACCTTCTGTCATGAATTTTTTTATCACCTTATACGGACTCTCGAACGCTCTTGAATCTTATCCCGTATCTCTGCCTTAACCAACACTTCTTCATCTTCTTTGAAACTTCGTCTTGTCACTGGTGTTGGTAACTGTCCTCTCTTCACTTGGGGATTTGTTACTCCATAATAATTCTCTCTGAATATTTTTTTCCCAAAGACCATTTCCGCCGGACTCTTGTTAATCGTCTTTTGTAAAGTGGCATTTATTGCAAACTCTACTTCTGGCAAGATTTCTGTC
>JBBMKC010201461.1:0-14036 GCA_037834085.1 Bipalium vagum | reverse complement strand
TAAGTTCCTAAAAAGTCCACTATCGATATTCTTAACCAAATAAACATAAAAAGTACACTATCGATCTTCTTAACCCGATTAAATATTAATAATCATTTTCATTTTCATATTGTATTATCTTTTTAGTTGAAACTTAACAATAATAATAATATTAATTATTATTATTATTATTACTATTAATTAATAATAATAAATTTTTTTTAATCTTTTAAAAGCCATATGTCAAAAATCTCGCCGTGGGGATTTTGACATATTAGACTAATGGATTCTCTGACCGTCGTTCTCGGGTGGACTGCGGGTTTCCATTGATCTGACTATCTCGGCGTGGAGATGGAGTTCATTAATGGCTATTAGGGAAAATACCCGTCTCTAAGCGTAGGGATTGGTGATCGTAAACCAATCTCTACGACTATATAGAGACGGCTGTTCCCCGAAAAGAGCCAGAAAATACGTTCAGGAATATTATTGCCAGAAACTACGATAAGAAATATTATGGTCAGGAACGATTCCAGTAATTTTTTCTTTTTTTCACGCTATGATTATGCAGAAGGATTTAACAAGGGGACCAAACGAGCTTGGGAACCCCTAGGCGAAATGAGAAGGGCCTACAGGGCGACCCGGGGACCCCTAGTCTCTCTTGGTGAGAACGTTTTATTTATTTATTTTTGAGTTATTTTCTGAAAACTCTCTTTTGTGATCATTTCTTTCATCTCTTTCATTATAACAGTAGTTGGGTTTATTTTTATAATTTTTATCTTGGTTACAGTTTTCAGTTATTGGACTTATTAGACTAATTTAACGGGTGATTTTTCGTGGTGATCAGTATATTTAATAGTGATTGTGTTTTTTTAATAAAGTTTTATTGTTATTTATTATTATCAGTTCATAAGGTGCGGATACAGTATTATTCGGGGTGTTTTGATTCAGACAAGATTTTATAGGAAACGAACACAACATTTTCTAAAAGTGGAGTTACGATTATACGACCACGCGTTACTGCGTCAAAGTATAGTAGTAACAATTCGTGAGCCCGATGTGAATTGAGTTGAGTTTGTGATTCGAATTGGAAAACAATTGTTGAACGGCCGACGTGATTTGAGTCGGACTGTGTGGCTAAAAATTGTTTATTTTTGGAATTTGATTTGACTATGAACTTTTTGAAAAGCCCGGTGAGGTATAAAGTTCGTTGAAAACTTTACATTCGATTTAACCTGTGATATTGATAATTTTTTTAGATTTGATCTTTGAACTTTGGTAAAAGTTCATTTTTGGAAAATTGTGGCGAGCTTTAGAGGAAGGAAATCGAATTAATGAGAACAGAAGAAAGCAGCAAGTGATCAACAGAGAAAAGTAACCAGAGGTTCAGTGAAATCAGTGAATAGTCAATTAGAAGAGGAATATTGGGAAGGAAGATAACATGGTAAAATTACTAGTTAGAGTGGTTACCGGAGAACCGATAGATTTCGCAGATTTTAGGGCCGAATACAGACAGGGAGCCGAAGTATTGGAATATGATAAGGTTCGAATGGTGAGGAGATTACCGATCCATTTAAGTAAAATGGCACGGAGTGCTTAATATGATATAAATATAAATAATAATTGAACCGAAGTGGTTAAAGAGCTGACAAAGAAGTTGATACCAGGAGATATTGGCAGGGTGAACAGGCAAATATCTCACCAGAGGAAACAAAAGATAGATGATCCGGTGGGAGAATACGCTTATCAAATTGAGTTGTTAGCACATAGAGCTTTTGAATCAAAGGGTCAATGGACAGAAACAATTAAGAAAATTGTTGAGGATCAATTCTTCATAGGATTACTCCATCCAATGAGAACAGTATTGGGACTAGGTGATTATACAAGGATATGGATTAATTGTTGCAAAAGGCGAGACGAGCAGAGATGAATATTAAAGGAAACCCACTGATGATTTTTGAAGTTGGGTCAAGTCGAAGAGATAATAGCAGGACAAGAAATACAGAAAATAAGAGTGATAATCGAGACCAGATATCAAGAAAATGTTATAATTTTCAGAGAACGAGACATTTTGCAATGCAATGTCGAGCACCAAAGAGAGATTCTAGTGTGGGCCGAGATAGAAATCAAAAGATGGTACCACATGTAGTTTGTAGAAATTGCAACGAGGTTTGACATTTTGCCAGAGTATGTAAAATAAAGATTTGCAAACATTGTAATAAAAGAATGTATTTGGAAGAGACATGTTGGATGAAAAATTCACCTCAGAGAGACATTGTAAATATTGACGGGAAAGCTGAATGTTTCAAATGCAAGCAATATGGCCACATGGTCACCGCTAATTCAAAACTTCATAATTTTACCTACAATTAGCTTATGGTTGACGAACAATTTAATAAATTTTAATTTAATATTTAAACAACTGGGTCCCGTTTTGTTTATATTGGTCATTTTTGATATAAGTATTTAATTTTATTTAATTATGTTTTTAGATATTTAAAATATTTTAGATATGATTGTTCATTTATTTAATTTTATGATTGTATTATTCTGAAATATTGAAAGAAATATCAATAAGTAAGGAAATTTTATTGAAATATTACAAAATACATTTATAGCAACGATATGAAGTTATTCCACAAATCATTGCTATTTTTTCGTCTCCATGTGAATTCCAATAAGTGAAGTGCAATTTTGGTAGTTCGGTTTTGTTCAGGTATTTTTCTTTTTATACCAGACCATGTACCTTCGATTGTATTAGTATGGTGATCATTTCCAGGGTTGACGAAATGTAAGGGATGGTTCACCACACTGTTTTATTTTCAGCAATGGTTCAATCATATTGTAACCACACCAGCCATCGTTATAAATGAAAGATCATTCTTTCACATGCTTTGTAATAACATCGAGCAATGTTTCTGCATTTCGTTTCTCTATTATTTTGAGGAAGAGCTTTCTTTCTAATGTTCTTTCAACACCTTCAATGTGGTCCGCGATTATTTTTTCTTCTAAATTTTGACTCATCGATTTCAACTATTATGTCTTGTCCACCGATCAGTGAGTCTTCTTCTGTTAAGGAATCAATTATGATCTGGCGAGCAGTAGCCGAAAAATTTCTAATTGTTTCCGATGAGTGATGGATCATGTTTATTATTGTTGTTTGCTGAACTTGGCATATCCAAAGATGTGATAGTAACAGAAATTCGTATGCATTTAAATTTCTATTTTCCAAAGCAGTGTTTTGGAAAATACGAATTTCTTTTTGACATATTTTACTGTAGCACCTATATGATTTCCTTTTTAGGTTTATGGTTACAATTTCATCACAACCACAGCGGTTGTGGGTTGTAATTACCTGCTTTTCAATTAAGTAATTAATAGCAGATTCTTCGGATTTTTGTTATCAAAAATAAGAAAAAGATCTAAGATTTTGGGAATTGATAGATTCATTTTACTAAAATTTAAATATAAATTTTGATAATACAATCTCTATTTAGAGTTATATAGCGAGGTTTTTCGAAAAATATTTTTGAATTTTTAAAAAATTACTATGATTAAATTATTGTATTTAAACAAAACGGGAATAAACCAAATTTACTCCGGGTCTCATATTTAAAGGGAAAATTAGATTTGCTCTTTCGTAATTTTCAAAATACCAAAATATGATTTTAAAGAATTACATAATTAGATAGAACAAATTATTTTTAAAAATTAAAAATTGAAATCATTTTCAATTTCAAATTTAATAAAAAATTTAAAATATTAAAAAATATCCGAAAAATACCAAACAATTTTACAATTATGTACAACTTTCTATTCAAAATTGTTCTGGATTTTTAGATGTACAATTGATTATGAGATTTTGTTGTATAGTTATTGATTAATTTTTAGAATCTGTTTAAATAATGAGAAGCTTTGAAATTTTTATGTAAAGAATTGAGTGTTTATCATAAAATATTCCGAGACTTAATTAATTCTATAACTACCATGCCATATAAATGTCAATTGCAAATTAGCAAAAGGAGAAAAGAGATTAGAAAATAATTTATTATAAACCTTAGAATAATAGTAAAAAAAATATGTAAAAAAATTTTCTTTTTGGAAAACTAACAAGCCCATTCTTTCATTTCAAACTTTTTCCTTGAAAGATTTTTAATATTTGGATAAAAAGGATAGGATATCGATCTGTTTTAAATTACCACCGACATATTTGATCATGTTCTTTCACAACAACGTTTCACTGTTGACATTTGGTTTGTTCACAATTTGCTCATAATCAATAGTCTCAAGCCAATCGATGGCGGGCAAATCAAATTTTTTGTTTTTCAATTTCAAAGACAATTTGGATAGCACATTTCTCGTTTCTGAGCACCTTTAATTCAAGGACTTTGATAAAGAAGTATAATTCCTTCATTTGAAACATCATTTATTAGGCTTTTATAAATGTCACAGAAGACGGTTATAATACCGCCAGATAAAGGATTTTCGGAATAGATGATTTTATCAAAGGAAATAATCGATTTGAGAATTATTACATGATAAAGACCCAAAATCAATAAAATAAATTAATTCGTGATATAATTAATGAAAAATATTTTTGAAAGAAGCGTAAAAAAGAGTAGTAGAGTAGCGTTTAAGTAATTCTGAAAACAAAATAACAAAGATAAATAAATAAAACTCCATCTTTCATGTTTTAGAAAATTATTGATATTCTAACTGAACATTAGAAATAAATCAATATTTGCAAGGGGAAAATATTTAAATTCGTAAAAATTCTCGAATCTTCCAAAATCTGGTTAGAAATCAGTTGAGAACGTCTCAAACAGAGTCCATTATGGGTTATTGTTTAGTTTGTTTTTGCATATTTTTCACGTAAAATAGAAATATTTTCAGATTTCCCGTAAAAGTTTTTAAAAATACGATATAAAATATTTTTACAATTTCGTATAATGATTAGTAATAGTAATAATAATAATAATAATACAAAATCAGTATTTATAAAATTGAGCAAATGGGACAGCACTCATATATTAAGATTTAGGACTTTAATAAAGTGGTTGTTTGATGACGGTGTGAGACTGAGAGACCACTTTTTTTCAAAAAATTCATCGATTAAAGTTTCAGTGATAAGATTAAGAAAATTAATAAGTTCAATAATTAAACAAAATATTATTAATAGATAATCGACATTGTTTATAATATTAGATTCATTTTACTATTACTGAAAGAAATATCTGAAAGCATATTATCCAAAAATGATTGGATATGCTTACTATCAAAAAATTCTCAATAATTAGCATCCGATACTTATAATTATTGATTTAAGGAGTAAATCGAAGAATTAGTTTGTTTGAATTTTTTTAAAGAAGGACCTCACGCCATGATTAACAATTATTAAATGTTTTTAATTTAAAGTTTTTAAAAATTATAATGTTACGTTTTTTAAATAAATGTTAGTTAATTTTAAATAAGTAAATAATTTAATTTTAATAAAAGGTGAGGTCCAAGTTTTAAAAGTTTGTTCGGTATCAAAGATCAAGACGGCTTTTTCTACCAAGGAAGGACAGTATTGTTTTAATAGGATGCCCTTTGGAAAAGCGGCAGCTCCAGGCACATTTCAGGAGATAATGACGAAGGTCGTCGATGGTATAAAAGGAGCAATGATCTATCTGAACGACATATTAGTGTTTACGGGGACTGGAAGTCATGTGGTGAGTAGAAGGGGGGTAAAGACAGATCCTTCAAAGTTGGAGGCGATTAAAAATTTCTAAAGGCCAAAATGTGTAAAAGGATTGAGAAGCTTTTTAGGAATCTGTAACTATTATAGAAGATTTAAAAAGAAATATTCGAAAAGATCTAGGCCCTTAGAGAGAGCGTGTGGAAAGAGTGAGAAAAAATTAATGTGGACACTTGAGATGGAAGAAGCGTTTAAGGATATGAAAAAAGCATTAACATCAAGTCTCGTACTGTATTTTCCCGATATTAAGAAGGAATTTATTCTAGATACATATGCGAGCTTTGATTTAAAAGGAGCAGTTCTGTCTCAACTGGACAAAAATGAAAAGGAACGAGTGATAACACATGGCTCTCACGCCGAACTCGAAAGTAATTACAGTCCATTTATTACTTTTGCAATCACTTTCAACATTATTTATACGGAAGGAGGTTCAGACTGAGAACGGACCATAAAGCAATCACCTTCATGATGAGTACGAAGAAACCGATCACGTCGTAATTCCAAACGTGGATTAATTACTTGAGCAGTCTTGAATACAGGAAGGGTTTGATATATGAACGCAGATTTGTTATCTAGACCAAGATGCGAAACATGTAATCACTGCCAATTAGCGCATGAGGAGGCGAAGAAGGGAAAGATGAAAGTGTGTTAAAGATGTTGAAAAGAACTTGATAGGGCATGTTCATAGATTATTGGCTCATGCAGGTACTTGGAAGGTCGTGGAATATATGAATGGAAAACATGATCATCCTTATTATTACTATTTTTTCATTATTATTATTCCCTTCTCATCATTATTAATATTCCTTTCTTATTATCATTGTAATTTTCTTATTTAAAAAACTAATAATATGAAAATTTAATGACAAAAATAAATTAACATGCTAAAATATAAATGTTTTTAATGATAATACTTTTGACATCATAACAACATAATTTTTGAGATAAATAAATTGTATTGTTTTTGACATTGATACTTTCAATATCTTTGACTGCTACTTTGACAGTCCTTAATACTTTGATTATGCTAATTCCATTTTCTTTTTAATAACGACTGCCCCGACTCCCACACTATTTAATTACCTATGATATTGGTAGGACAACCAATTTGCATAAAAATGCATACTTGCATATAAATACATATTATTCCCAAATTTACCAAAAATGCATTTATATATGCATTTTTGATTTTTTAATTAATTTAAAACTTTCAATGTAAAATTATTTTAAATATTTAGTTTTTTTCATTTTTATTATTAAATTTTTTATCACTTATTATTTAATTTCTATCATTACCTTAGCAATGATAAATATTTTAAAAATTTTTTATTATCTAAATAAATTTATTATCTAAATTTTATTAAATAAAATGGTTAAAATATCAAAAAAAAAAAAAAGTACAAAAGACTCAAATTTATATTAAACGAATTTCAAAATAATCATTTGATAGCAAATGAAGAGAAGTTATTCTGTTAAATATGTGTTTCGTATATTTCCTATGATCGAAAATCATCAGTAGTGCAACATTTAAATACCTCAAAACATTTAAAATTGGCACAAGAAATGAAAAGTCCAAAAATTCAACAACAGATCAATTTTCCTACATCATCTCTATCCATGAAAATTGTTGAATCGTTTCTAGCTGCCGATACTCCTTTAAAACAACTGAGAGATCCCGCAATTATAGATATTTTTATGTTTTTCGGGTAATCAAGTCCATCCGATTGCATATTATTGATATTTATTGGTCTAGGAAAATGAGTTTAAAATTTAAATTTACCCAAAAGAAAATATTTTTAATAATAGACGAAGCTGAAATAAAAAGTATTAAATTTTGTAATGTAATTATTAGCTTGTTGGAAAATCCATTTGAGCATTATTTATATAAAACGATTATATTTGAAAGCTCGATTAATTCTGAAATTATTGTAAGAATAATTATATAGAATTCTTATTGAAATTGATATTACTGTTGATTTTAATTTCCAAATATCCGATGTAGCTACATATATGGTTAAAGCTGCTTCTATATTAAAGAATCATATAGACATCTTTTTCATATAAGTTATACTGCTCATTTGAAACATAATGTAGCTATGAGGAAAAATCATATTACACTGATTGAGAGTGAAAGCATTGACGATTAAAAACAAAACTGTCAGTAGTAAATTTGCTCAAATATGGCAACCACCTGATGTTATTCCAACTAGATGGGGAATGTGGTTAGATGCATGTGAATATTATTCTAAAAATTTAATTGAAGTAAAAAGAATAGTGCTCGAAGAATGCTTGACTGAGGGCATAATTTCCAGAAGAGCATGTGCCGCTGTTCAAAAGCTATCTTTAACAAAAGATCTATATGATATAAGTTCACAATATTACCATTTGACAAAGATAATACCGATTCTCAATTCAAAATGTAGGATAATACAGATGTCTCAATGAATTACATTTTGGCGATTCCTGTTGAAATAAAGAAATATATTGGACAAAGATTACTTGCATCAGATTTAAAAACAATTGCAGACGTCAATAACCCATCGATAAATCCCTATTTATATACCTTATTAAATAGATGCCCATCAGTATCTACCAGTGTCGAACAAAGCTTTTCTATGCTTAGAAAACTTCTTGCAAATGATAGAAATTTTAGCACTTCAAACATTGCAGCATATGTTTTTATATTTTAATAATTTCGATGAGTTTCTAGAAAAAACTGGCGAAAGCAGTTTGTCGTAAACTCTTAATAATAATATAATTATAAGGTGTTGTTTTGACTTCTAATTATATAAATGCATATTTAATGACATAAATGCATATTTTAAGATTTTTAACTCCATAAATGCATATTTTTGGTCGCCCTAGATATTGATTAGTCTATAAAGTTTCCGCTGATTTTGTTAATAGACGGTGAAAATGTTCTTTATGTAGTTTGATTGAAATTTTTTGTTTTAATATTTCATTTTATAATTTATTATAATCCTAGCATTCAAATAAGTTTAAAAAGTAGGCATTTTGATTAATTAATAAAATTGTATTCATTTTTAGAAATGTATATAAATAAAGAAGAAATGCGATATATAATGAAATTTTATTTCTTGAAAGGTGAAAATGCTACAAAGGTAAATCATTTAAATCATTTGGAAAAATGTGGATATACAAAGAAACTGTATGTATGGATACCGCATAATTTGACTGAATAGAATTTGAAAGACCGAATTTCAATATGCCAAACATTGTTGAATAAAAACATGATAGATCCATTTTTGCAACGTTTTATTACATGTGACGAAAAATCGATCAAGTACGATAATAACATACGAAAAAGGTCTTGGACAAAATGTGATATGACCTCAAGGAAGTTAATGTACATGGTGGGATTACAGGGGAATAGTCCCTGAATTATTGCAACCAGGAAAAAAATAAACTCAGTTATCTACTGTGAACAGTTGACAACAGTACATCAGGAAATTGCAAGAAATCGTCCCGAATTATTCAATAGGAAAGGCGTTGTGTTTCACCATGACAACGCCAGAACACATGTATCTTTCATGATGCAGCAAAAATTTAGATCTTGATTAGGAAATTTTGTTGCATCCTCCATATAGTCCGGATATAGCACCATCAGACTCATCTTTTTCACTCATTGCAGAATTCCCTGAATTGTGTAAAATTAAATTCAAAGAAGAATTACGAAAAACACTTATTTCAATTTTTTGCCAATAAATCAAAAACGTTTTACAGTGACGGAATTTTGGCTATACCATAAAAATGGCAAGATTTTTTCGATCAAAATGGTAATGATATAATTTAATAAAATTTTCAATTCGACTTTATTTTTCAAACTTTTTTATTTTACCAAAATCGGAGGAAACTTTTTAGACTACCAATATATGGTTTTTCAATAATTTTAAAGAAAATACATCCCGCACGCTTATGTTTTAATTAATTAATAATCATAATTATTATTCTGATTACTCATAATCTATTTATTAAGTTTTAATATATTACTGTAGAAACACGACCAAAGTAATTCCACCAAGAGG
Organism: Bipalium vagum; assembly: GCA_037834085.1. Classification (NCBI taxonomy): domain Eukaryota; kingdom Metazoa; phylum Platyhelminthes; order Tricladida; family Geoplanidae; genus Bipalium; species Bipalium vagum. The sequence continues at coordinate 4,277 of JBBMKC010201461.1, read as the reverse complement.
TGATGTCGGTAGAACCAGTTCACTTAATGCTGGCTATAAGCAATTTCAATTATCTATGGATAATCATAAAACCGAACATTTTAATACTGATACATGAAATACGACAAGTGTTATTTTAAATAAGTTTTTGAAAAATGGTAGAATATCCCCCAAGCAATAGCCTCCCCTTCATCATAGTCAAAAAATATTTTATTTTTCAATAATCAACGTTAAATTTTCCAGTCACTTGCATATCACGCACCTTCATGTACGTTTATCAGAAATTAAGTACCCAAAACAATCAAATTTCACTGACTTCTTAAAACAGTAAGAGATATTTATGAGAATTTGTTTGCTAGTGAGGATAATGTCCCATCACTTACCATATAAACTTTCTCAGTAGAATTAAAAAATACATTATATATCAGAGCTTGTAAAAAAGAAAATTAATTTTCTTGAGAAAAATATTCCATCCTTTTGATTATTTTGAGCTTTTTGTTGGGTTTTCTCGACAGTAGCTAATACTGCATGCTATTGTGGAGCATCCCAAAATAAACATTTTATTGAAACTTTTAGTGATCGTGATTTTTATTCCACAATAAACATTTTACTGTTATTTTATGTGAAAACATTATATTTTTGGTTAATAAGCATTATGATTTTTTTTTATTTTGTGTGAAAGATTTACAACTGACGATCAGAAAATTCCTTTTAATAATTATTATTACTATCACTATTATTATTATTGTTATTATTATTAGAAAATTTTAGTAAAAATAAAGGTATTAGAAAAAATTAAAAATAGTAACCGTAGGTTACTAAATATAGAAAATATTACAAAATAGTAATTATAAAGTTTATTATAAGAAAACAAAATACATTAAATTATATTATAATTTGTTTTAATTACTAAAAATAAAAACATAGGAAAAATATAATATAAAAAGATTTACCTGGTATCATAAAACTCAGAAAAAATAATCGGAACGGCAAGAACGAATGGTAGTACGACAGTCAAAAGCCAGAATACGAGTCAATCCATTAAAAAATCAAATTACAAATACATAAACCACATTCCACAGCAACCGCATAAATAGAGACCAGTTTATCACCAAAAGGACAAGACAAATTAATTACGACGTTCCGAGTTACAATTATCGATGAGGTGAAATCAAATTATAATCTATGAAGGTACTAAGACCAGTAGGTAAATTTTATCACTCTTTATTATATTATTATTATTATCATTATTACTATTTAATCATTCATACTCTGTGTGAACAGAAGTATCGAATACAATTTAAAATATTCTCTACGACAATTTGAGCAATCTTAATCGATTGGCGTAGATTTTAAATCAATATTATTTTCTAAATAAATACTCGGTGCTTCACCGTTGATTAAATAAATTTTACTGTTTTCCTTTTTCTTTTTTTGTTCAAAGTTTGCACAGACGCTAACTGGCAAACTTCCTGAGGGCTTTAACACACTAGACTAAGTCTGTGTTTAAAGATTTCTGAATAGATCAGTGTAAAATCTTATTGTTATTGTAAATTAAGTTGTATTAAAACAGATTTATCAAAAAAAACTTTCTTTAAAAAATTTTCGTTTATTTCTTTTATTTCATTGTGTCAGTGATTTTTATATTGTGCTAGAACATTTATCCGTAAACCCTTCTGATATAAAGAACTTTGTTAAGTGACCTAAAAACCGAGTCTTTAAAATCAGCCAGTTCTTTTAGGAACTTAACACTAAGTAATGTTTTTTTTCGGTAACATTGGCTGACATCGTTTTGTTTGAGATAAAACAGGCGGAGGAATAGTGAGTTTCCATCTCTTGATTCTCATATTGTTCGATATCAATCATAAAGAGAAATCATGGAGTTATGAAGAACAGGATTGAGAAACAAATTACTTTAAAAACAAATTACTACTAATTAATATTTGCAAAATTTTTTTGTTTCAGATATTTTGATCTCTTTGGTTTTAAGTTAATTAAATATTAAAATAAATATATAGCGAATAAAAATGTTTCAAATATTTTATCTATAAGAATTAACTTAATACGTAAATTAAATAGTATAAATATTTAATTTTAAAATATTGCTTTGTGAAGTCTATAATATTAAATGTAAAAGTTGAAACTGATGATTTAATAAACTATATTTCCATTTATTAAAATAAATTAATTAAATATTCATATATATATTTGTTAATATAATATTTTCCACGCGCTTTAATTCAAAATATGTCCAACATCAAAAAGTTAAGTGTAATATATTTTTTTCAAAATGTGTCTTAAATTCAGGTAAATAAATATCATTTATGGCACGCTTTAATTTTTCTGTATCCTTAAAAGGAAAAAAGTAGCTGAGAGCTACATCCTATTATTGTAGAAACCTATAGTGACAAAGTTCTATCTCAAAAAGCATGCGATAGCACAAACCGTATTCTCCAGACATTGCTTCATCTGATTATTACTTTTTAGATCGATGGTACATTGTCTTTCTGAATACCTCTTCTACATCTTAAAAAATTTCAACAATTGAATTGATGAGTGGATCGTAATGAAACAAGAAAAGTTTTTTGACTATATTCACACTAGTACATAAATGAACCGAAATTGTAAATGGCGATGGAAATTATTTTTTAAAAAAATTTTTAGTTTTGTTAGAATACGTTTTTTGCACTTTAAAAAATCGTCATTTTTAACTTGTACACCTAATATTTTAGAAAATAAATAAATAAAGTCATATTTAGAGACAATTCCCCGATAAGAACCAGAGACTACAACTCTACTTTAATGGTAATGATAGTCGTACCAGGGTCTTGTTTTTATGTACCTTTTCTTTAAGGATAATTAATAATACTAGACTAATAATAATATTGATAATTAATAATTGGAGTAATCCATTTAACAAATAATAAAATAGTTACCACTAAAAAACTCTAATGTCTAAGTAGTATTAATTATTTTAATAATTAATAAAAGTATATTAATAACTTTTTAATTAGATCAGATACAAAGCTATATTATTTATTCTTTTTTCTTATTTATCGGAAAATTTATTAAAAGCAAGTTTCCCCCCATCCTTTACATGCATTGAAAGTAATTTAAAACGTTTAGATGTTTTAGAATTCATCATGATTCAAATGTCTATTTAAATCAAATTTAGCTAATCAATCAAGGAACTTTGAAATTATTTTTTACCTCAGTGTCAACCAAAGCATTTAATCGTTAGTCTCTATCACACTATTATCTGTTTTGATATCCATATATACTACGTTGGAACTATTAATAGCTGTTTCATAATCATGTTTTTTACTTGTTCCATATCTGTAATAATATTTGTCGGGTTTTAACTTAATAAGTAATAATTATAATAAATCTGATAGTATAAATATGATAAATAATAATTTTAATATTACTATTACCATATTATATTATTATTATTATTTTGATTGGAAAAATTGAATGTCACCCTAAAAGGGCTTATCAGGTAAATAGATAAAATAGTTGATTAATATCCGAATTGGTTTTTTCATTAAGATTTACCAAATATCGTTAATCAGATAATGTGCTTTTACTTTTTGAATGCTGTTTCCTGTAATTATTAAATATTTTTCTCTTCAAAAGCATTAGCTTATTAATCTTAGCTAATTAATCTTATTATTACAAATCACTTTGGTATAATTTTTTGTTTATTATTCATCAATGTTTAAAGAGCCCAAAAATGTTAATAAAAAACTCAACTTCTCAATAACTTTCAAATTTTTATGACTTACAGAAATTTTTTTTGAATTTAGGATAAATTATTTGTTTATTTTCCTATGATACCAAAAGTTTTCATTCAGTATAAGTATAATTTTTATAATTACATTAAATATTAACATCATTTTTATTAATTTTTTAATAATTAAATTAGTATTGCATTTATATTTTATCTATATTATATTGTACTTATATTGTATCTTATTATACTTAAAAATTAATTCATATTTTAGATATTTTCAATTAATTACACTTTCAAATTATGGACTTAAAATTATTCAATAATAGTAAAATGTTAATTCTATATATATTAACATGTAAATATATTTTGGTACCAATCTTATATTTTAACTTTTCATTTAATAAAAACCGCAGAGCAGTAATTCCACACCAACCAAAACGCGAAGCGATGGTGCAACTACCTCTAATGTCACTAAAACACCATACGTCTCTACACAAAAAACACTAAACATACCCCTAAGTAAATACTTTCCCGATGCAAAACCAGATGCAATCATCCAAATAGA
>JBBMKC010201450.1:0-14036 GCA_037834085.1 Bipalium vagum | reverse complement strand
TATAAATTTATTTTTTTCATTTTTTAGGGATTCTTATTTTTACAAGTGAACAAAGATAAAAATACTTTATTAAAATCAAATCAAAAATAAAGTTTCAAGATCAAAAATTGTTAGAATTGTTTTTTATTGTTAAATAGTTCACTTTCTCTTGAGTCTCCACAGTATTATGAAATTACTTTGTGATTAACGTGATTTGTATAAAACAATTTTGTCCATGTATTTTATTAATGTATCCGTTCTATCATTGTTTTTGTTGTTTAAAGTTGCTTAGACGACATTGCAAGTATCAACCTAATAATAAATGCAATTTACCTGAAAATTTTCGATAATTTATTTGAAAAATTGTTTATATCAATATTAAAAACCATACAACATCATTTTTATGCATTCTTATACTCATTTAGTTACATGTAATAATCCATAATTATTTTAGTAATTCATATATACAGCGGATATGTACATTGACTTTGATTAGGTCTGATCTTTGAACTTTTTTCATTGTGCAGAATTGTCTGAACATTTTCCAACACCATAACTTACATATTTTTTGATTTAATTATATAAAACTTTAGAAATTTCAGGTGTGGACAATCTTAAAAAAATAAATATTTGATTGGTCTATTTTTATTTTGATACTAAATTATATTTTTTATTAATATAATTTTTAAGGAACAATCATTATTTTTAACAAAATTTTGAGTAATATAAAATCAATTTTTACAAGTCTTATATTTATCATTCAATAATCAATAATATGGAAAACAAGAGGTTTAGGGAAGTTAATAATTTTTTAATATTTGTTTTAATGATATCAACTATTGTTCTTTTAGCTCGAGATATACCTGTTAATGTTAAAGAATATTTAAACAAAAAATAATTTAGTGCCATGAACTGCGTAATCAGCAGCAATTTACCATCTTAAATTTTTACATAACATTTATAACTTGTATTTTAAAAAATGACAAAAATAAATCACTTAAAAGTAAATTATTGCTTTTAACGATTAAATCGATAATTTTATCATTTTAATCACAGAAACAAAACAAATGATTTTTGATGCAGTGCAGTCGCATAGAAACTGTTGCATGAACCAACAAATTCAATGTTAATCAATAATTAACAAAATTGTTTCTTGCTGTTCGTGCAATGATATTAGATATCAAAAAAGGAGAGAAAAATCGCAATCATTATTTTAGAGACACACATTTGACTATCTTTTTCTCAGAAAAATATAGATTTTCTAAATACTGAATCGAAATTGAATATTGAATATACCACAATTTCTTTACAGATTTAACAATCTAAAATTCCGTTGTACATTGCTGATAAGAAGTTCTATAAATAACAAAAAATTTAAGGAACTTTTACTTTTAAATAATATAATTTTTAAAATAATATTTAATATAATGCATAATATATATAATATAATATTTAAGGTAAAAGTTTAATATTGTTAATAAAATTATTGTTGGGTAAATTAAAAATTAACTTTAACTGTTAATAATTACTCATGTTTTAGGTGTCCGTTGGCATGGCTACACAAGCGTAGTCAGTTTAATTTTTCTGTACTCTGAACATTGAACACAGGGATGCAGAGTTAAACCCTGTTTCATTGGTGAAACAAACATTTTCTATAAATAGATGTATATATAATGCGTCATCAGAATTTGAAATTATTAAATTAAAATGATGTACCCGAAAGCAGTGAAATATTTTTCAGCAATATCTCTCAATGAAAGGATCAAATTTCTAAGATTATTAGCTCGCTGGAAAGGCAGCTTATGGAAATTGATTTGGGCTGATTTTTTGTGGTTTATCCTCTCGTACATCGCAGTTATGTTATTGTATAGACTATATTTGATTAACGATTTACAAAACAAGAAAAGATTCGAATCAATTATAAAGTATATGAACCAAGTAGCAGCACTCGTACCCTTGTCTTTTCTGTTGGGTTTCTTTGTGTCTACAGTCTTATCAAGATGGTGGGAGGTCGTGAGGAACATTCAATGGATGACAAACCCAGCCTTTACTTGCCAAGCTCTAATCAGTGGAAAGGATCCTGTTGTTTGTAGAAATTTTCGATTTACAATTGTCCGATATATGAATTTATCGTGGATCCTGTCTCTGGTCAATGTTAGTCAAAAAGTTAAAAACCGATTCTTCGTGGAAAATACTCAGAAAACAAAGGCTTTTTATAAAAAATGTTGTAAGAAAGAGATTCCGATGGATACTACATTAAGACAGAAATTTGAGAAAATTAACAAGGATAGTAGTGTGAAAAAATGTTTTGGGAAATTGATCATGGACGAAGAAATTGCGGTGTTCGAAAAATTCGAAAAGAATTCCAGTAGACCGTCATACATAGTTCCGCTTTTGTGGGCGTCTAAGGTAATTGATAAGGCCTCGCGATTGGGATATATAAAGTCGGAAAGTCAAATGTTTACTCTGATTCAAAATTTCCGAACCTCTTTGGGATTCTTGTCGATTTATAATGAATTTAATATACCTTTGGTATATACGCAGGTTGGATTAAGATTTTTGCTAAAAGGAAATAATTTGTTGAAAGCTCATTTTTGTACATTATTATTTGGTACAAAATCAATTATTTTATCATAAAAGTTATAACTGATTAAAATGATACTTGAAATGTGTTAAAATTAATTTTATTTAATATTTTATGAAAGATGTCCGAATATTAAACAAATTTAAACAAAAGTAGTAGTATTGAACGTTATATTCATTAATATTATTTGATTGTCCGTGATTTATCTTTGAGACTTTGTCATTATTGATATCAGTTGAAAAAAAAACTAAAGATTATTAATTAAGCAAAGTTTTATCAAATAAATATTTCCCATTTATAATTAACTAATAAAATAAAATGTGTAAGTTAAAACAATTATAGGCAATTAATTGTAATTTGCTTATATATATAATTTTTATAAAGATGACATTTCTGGGTTCGCCAAAGGGACAATCTTGATATAAGGGTGGTGGAGAAGAGAAAAATAATAAAATACTTTATAATTCATAATAAATTAATAGAGAAAGTATTATTGAATCTGTTTTAAAGAATAACCATTTAATGACGCCAATCGTGTAGTCCTGATTTGACTCCTAGTGGTTTTTTTCGTTTTAATCACTTGAATAAACATTAAGAAGGGCAGAAAAACAGTAATACGGAACCCAAAGGATCAAGAGCTCTATCTTTTGCATGACATCGTTCCAGTTCACACAGTCACCGAACTACGGATGTATTTGCTGAAAAGTGTTCGTTATTGTTTCTACCGTATAGATCTGATTTGGATCATAATGAATTCTTGTTTAATCACTTGAAAATACATTTACGAGAACAGAAAATAGATTCCAAAGTAGATTTCATAAGACTAGTGCAAAAATGTTTTCAATCAGTCTTCGAAATTTGTATCTTCATTAGTAAATCGATGGACGATCTGTCTGGAAGGTGGTTATAGTGATTACCATATATAGTTTATTTTTTGTAAATAAAAAGTTTTATCTTAGTATCATTCATATTTCTGAACTAGTCTAAGACTTTTATCCACACCACGTACTTATTAACTACTTAGAGATCGTCTATAAAGTAAGAATGTGAATTGTTAATAAAGCAAGAAAATTTCAATAGAAACCTCAAAACAACTTTATTAGACAAAATGTCAATTTTTAGCTACAGATTTATCTCATCTTTTAGATAATTTGTGAAGACTTCCAATAGTAGATGATTTGTTTTTGAGGAAAGACATTGAGAATTACTGTTTACCAAGTACATGGATCATCGATCGGATCTCGTAGAAATCTGAAGAATCAAGATCTGACGATAATATGGAATATTTCAAGGGCAAGGTATTTGAAAATGCCCCTAATTCATTAAGAAGTATGTTATTGCTTGTATTAAGTTGAACCAAAATTAATCTTCCACAATTTATGGATGATCTTGGCCATTAAACGATCTAACAATGTTTAAACTTAATTTATTAAAATGCGCAGTGCGATTAAAAGCTTGTAATAAGCCATTCTGATCTTCATTTAAATAAACTTAAAGTTACTGGTCCTCAAGGACTTGGGCGTCTTTCAAATCAAAACCCCAATATCATTAAACTGTTACAAGAACCTTTCCATGAACCATGTTCGCTTTTCTTCACAAACTCTACCATAACTTTCTGTTACGGCTCTGTTTTCCAGAAACAAATTAATGAATTCAAATTTATGTAAAAGCTCTTTTTGGATTGATGGAATGAAAGATAGTTTACTTTAAAGTAACTATCATGCATAAATGTAGTTCTTTAAAACAAATCTGCATTATCAGCAGTTACATAAAATTGTATTAAACTTTGAATTTGTTTTAAGTGGTATTTTTTTCGTTACATTCATTTTATAAATAAATTTCATTAATAAATTTATTTTATCAACCTTTTATTATTTTTTATTATTAATATTTTGTTATATTATTTATATTTTTATATAGAAAATTGAATAAATATAAATTATACATAAAAATATATAGTAAATCATGACATGTTGATTAAAACAAAACTCTTGCAAAGTAAACATTTAAACTTTAATACTTTGGTTATTTTATTTGTTTATACCAAATTGAATTTGATTTGCAGTATTCCAAATTAAGTCAATCATGAGAAAATGTTTAACTTAAAAAGGAGATTAATTGAACGAGTTTTATTTTAAAATGACATTCATTAAGTCGCTTCACAAAAAAAAATTGTTTTAATATTATTGTTATTATATCTTAAGAAACTCCAAAGATCGTTGATTGCATATTTTAATAATTCTTGTGCTTCATCTTATTCATTTAAATTCGATAGTGCTCATTTAAGTTTAATTTTTTAATCCACAACATTAAGTAATAATTTTATTAAATTAATGAATTACAATTTCCTAAAAAGATTGAAATTTATATTTTATTTATTTATATTTATATCTAATAATGTTTGGTTGGCCAAAGGGACATCCGCTCGAGTCGTAGACCGTCAAGTGGTCTGAGTTTTTATAATAATAATAATAATAATAATTTTAATTTTGATCAATTAATTTGTAAAATTCTAAACAGAAAAACTTCTATGAAGAAAAGACCAAATAAAGATCCCAAATGAGAAGTGAAATCACTTGTTCAAACATTGTCTGGTTTGCTTTGCGAAAATCCAAAATCATGTCGATCACTCTTGATAATGAATTTTATTTTAATCTGCCCAAGAGAAATATCTGTGAAATAACATATATTCAAGCAACTTATCTAAAAATCTTTTTAATGTCAAATATATTTGCAAAATATGAACCAAAAGTGATTGTACAAATGTGTTTTTCCGATAAATGATTATGTAAACCGTTGTTCATAATGAGTGGCTTTACCGTTAATCAGATTTCTTTAAATCAGTGAATCAAAAAGAAAATCATTCCTTTCATTACAGAATATCATTCTGATGACCAATGTCTCTTTAGGACAGATTTGGCAAACTTACATTATGCCAAATCTGTTATTGGCTATTTGAGAGAAAAAATATCAATTTTGTTGAGGACCAAGATAACTGTCAAAACTTGTCCGATTTAAGACTTCTGGAGTATTTTAAAAGGAATGGCGTACAAGAATAATTTGCAAACCCCCAATGTCGAAAAATTGGGCAGAATTGTTGAATATTGTTACAAAAAATTTAATTTAAATATTTTAAAACTCCTCGCTTAGGACTTTCGATGCAGCTTTGATTTCATGAGATATATATCGTAATTGAATCAATTGGTTTTACAACCAATAAACCTTGTGTGCTCAATTTATTTTACTTCTTAAAATAAGTTTATTCGATGTAATGATGAAGCTTAACCCTATCAAAGTTTTATTTTTGTTATCACTCGTTAGGTATATCAGATAATAATAAAAAGTCAATTGAACCTGAATCACGGCTTTTAATATATTAATGTAACTCTGCTTAAAACGTTTTCAGTGAATTATTATTATTATTAAATTCAGAGTAATTATTCAACACATTCTTCTGGTTATTTTGTCTAATACTTTCTAAGTTAAAAACTTTTGCAAAAGTTTTAAAAAAGAATTTTCTCGATCAAAAAAATTTTTAGACTTCTTGCAGGTGATGTTTTATTTCTATTATTGTCACGATATTTTGTTAAAATATTCACCTGTTCTAAGTACCAGGTGAAAGTAACACGGACTTTGATTTTTACAGAGTTTTTTAAATTTCCGTGACAGAAAATTAATAAAATATCTGATATATGGACAAAGTTCTGGTCTTAACATTATTTTTTAATAATCACGAAATTTTCCAAAACAAATGAACAATAAATTTAACAAAATCCCATAAAAATTTGATATTGTTTAATGACCTTTACATTTAGGTAATCATTATAGTGGTATATGCCTTTCTCATTAGTGAAATTTTCACACAGCAGCTTATCGTACAAGATACTTTGCTCATGGCAACTTCCAATACAACAGTAGTCAAAATAGATTCCATCGAAAGTTATTTGCCTGTGTTTGGCATATTCAAATTTCTCATCTACATGGGATGGTTTAAAGTTGGGTTAAGTTTCATGAACCCTTTCGGTGCTGAAGAAATTGATCTACCGATGGATAGAATACTGGATTACAATCTTGAAGTATCTGCTACAATTGGTCTTTCTGATAATCACTTTCCTGGTACGTAGATGAATAATTTACAGTGGAAAGGATCATCAAAATTTTAGTTAAAGGATGATTATCATTTCAAGAGTGAAATCTATTTTACTTTCTCATTGATAAATGAAAAAAACAAAAAAGATAATAAGAATAATTTTTAATAAAATTAGGTTGTTTCATATGCAATGTCTGATTTCAGTGGTTAATTTTTGCAAATGTTTTATAAACTTTATAGTCAAGCTGCAGAAAATTTCAAATTTTTTTAAAATCTTTTTTTCATAAGTGTTTAAATTATTAATTATTAAACATCAGGAATGATGCACAAGGTGAGAAAAGCAAACTTAATTTACTTATCCGAATGGAAATTACGACACCCAGCTTTGGAAGCTGCTAAAATTTTGTCATCCGCTAACCTACGGGAGTAAACATTTCTGTTTAATGGACTGCCCCGACTACCTCCACTTCTGTCGGGGCCGAGCCATTTGGGTGGTCTATGAGGTTGAGTCTCTCTGTCATGCCTTCATCCTCCATTCCTCTAGTGGGTCCGACATATTCATTATCTTGTGCCATCTTCATTGTATTGACATACCTTCCCTGTCTCAATGAATTAGTATTTTCTCCAATGTTTCGATATCCATTGTCCACATCGTAATTCCTGAAGTTTAATTTCCTGTATAGCTCTCTTTCATACTGTCTTCCTATTTTCATAAAACTTCATGTCCATTTCTGTTGCATCTTCTACAATGAGCTTCCGTACAGAATCTTCTAATGTGTCCTTCTCTACCACAGGCACAACATCTTCTGATTTTCTTCACTGTTGATGTGTTCTTTTCGATTGCATGACCAGCATTCTATATTTTTTCTGTTATTCCCCTCTCCTTCTTCCTGGCGCGTTCCTGTATGTTGTCAAGAATGAATTATTTATTGAGCTTAATCGCTGAGATCCGTTAATGATTACTCCCATGTAATTTCTAATGACATTAATTGTCTCAACTTCCCTGTCTAACTGATCTAAGAGCTTAAGAGTTTCCACAATTTTTGAAGTGTCTTCTATTTTTCTCATTTTAACCTCTCTTTTCAAATTTAGATTCTCTGCACAAGGCAACAAGAATTCTTTCTTGAGGGCTTCTTCATTAAAATCATGTGCCAAAATTATTTTCACCATCCTTTCAATCTTATTACTGAATGTCTCAGCATCTTCTGAGCCTTTCTTGTATCGTAGAGCTTCTTCTAAGTCTTGTATTAAAGACTTTGGTTTTCCAAATGCTTTTCAAAGCTAATCCTCGAATCCACTTTCGTTTTTTTCCCGTTTTTTCATAGATATCGATGAAATCTCTGTCCAATGAGGTTTTTACCATGATTTCCCTTGTCTTTTTCTCCATTTTAGAAGTGTCGAAAAATCTCACACAGTCTGCAATAAATTCTTCCATGGACTGCTGTGACCGCTGAGCTACATCCCCCGACTAATTTTCAATTTATCTCACACACACAATCAAATTTGTCAATAATAGATCACACTAAAAGTCAAATGCCTTGATAAATAATAATCAATTAAAGAATTAAATTATAAAAAAGAAAACAAAGAAAAACAACGATAGCTTCACCAATTCTGTCGACGACAGATTTAAAGGGTGTTTTGCTGAGCCCAATCCGGTTCTCTCAGAAACCCCTTAACAGCACAGGACCCATCGGAAGCTCCTGTTGCATGGAAGGCATAAATACAATATTACTGTTAAAGATATGGCAACTTCTTTCCCTTTGTCAATGTCAATTCCCTTTTTAGACCTTTAATTCTAAATCGGTCCCTCCTACGGACCCTGATCTAATCTTGGCAATTTAGATTCACTATTGTCAAGATTAGATCCTTTTAAAAAATAATAAATTTCCTTTTTTCTTTTTAATTAATTTTTAATTATTATTATTACACTTCTGGCCCTTTTGTGGCATTAATAATTAATTAATAATAATTATAAATAATCTAGACCCTTTTTCGTTCTTTATCATTTAATTTGTATCAAGGTTAACAGAGATTTGTCCTTGGCTAACCCCACATATTCATCTTGTAATCGGGCATTTCATATGACACAACCTAATATTATTAATGTACTTAAGTAAGACCTTAAAGGTTAAAATTTATTATTTACTTGTTAGTAAAAATATATAAAATTAAAATATTTTTATTTTTAAAAGATATCGGCTTTACTAAACCAAACTGAGATATCTATACAAAGATTAGTTCTTACAAAGTATTTTGTGAGGAAAGAGCTGGAAATAAAAAGTATTTAAAATGGGTAAGCAGAATAATAGGCAAAATATTTGCAAAAAATCCATTTCCCATGCCTTAGCGACAGCTGAAATGAAAATTGACATTAATCACAATGACAATAATTAACCTTCGATCTGTTTTTTTCTTTTTTACACTCCTTCACAATATTTACTTGTCTGTAGTGATATCGTGTCAATCAAGCTATAATCATTTTCTGTTTACATATTATTAACTTTTAACGTTACTTAGACCTCAATTATTTATACACCTGCGTCCCCTTTTCTGTTAACAATTGACAGAGATTATTACGACTAATTATTAATTGACAGAAATAAGGGGTTTGATTAATTTTGTTTACTGCTCTTGATTTTTCTTCTATCTTTTGACTTTACTGAAGATCTTCGAAACAGTGATCAGCCTTTTTCCTTTTTATGTGAGTTTGAGATATAATTTAATTATCCTGTATTAAAAGTGGAAATACTTTTCTGAAAATAATTACCATTTAATTTCCCATCGTCGTTCAGACGGTGTCTATCGATATGTTTATTATTTTCAGGAGACTTTTAACGCTAGTTTTGATTTGTAAGAATTTAAAGAATATAACATAAATAATTGTTTGATAGTCTCTATATAATAAAATGACTATTATACAGGGCTTACACCTTAATTTAAATTCATAGAACTTTAATTTAACACCAAATAAAATAAGGTCCAAACAAGTACTGTATTCCGTACTGAAATGGTTCTCGTCGTATTCCTTTAACAACAAAAGATCGTACTTCAAAAAAGAACCCATAACAATCATTGTGATCTATAAATTCGGCTTCCTTACGAATTTTTACATTTAATTCTTATATTATTCTTGAAATACTCGGTTTTATAAAACATTCCACTTGGAAAAATCCTTCTCGATGAGATTTAGCTGGGTGTACACGCTGGTAAAAGCTTACTTCAAATCATTGATTCAACATAAATGTCTGGTGATTTTTATTTTTGTGAATACTCACATTATCCATTATAACTCTGCCACTCATTATGCCTGAAAAATGAAAATAAATACATGAATACCTCATGTATACAAACTCAAACACCTTTTCGTGTAATCATTGGAACATTATTCCTAAAAACACCAAGGTCTAACAAATAAATCCGTTAAGATCCATAATAATTTTGGAGGATTGTCTCAACTTAAAATTTTAGAATCCAAAAAATTGCATTAAGGCATAAGAGAAGTAAATATCGGAGAGGTACAAGGTCTTCTCTCAAACTTTAAAATGAAAGAGTAACAAATAGGAAATATCTTAATAAAAAATAACATTAATAATAAATTACATATCCGTGAAAATTGGGAAGATAGTATTTTTTGTTCTCCTTTCAATATTCTTTGGTGATTTGATGAGTCCATGAAAATATTACTTTTCATAAATCCATTACCTATTTCGAATTGATAATCTGCTGCAAATAACATATTCACTTACAAGAAAATGGTGATTAACTGGAATACCAATTGTATCAAAACCAAGGGAAAAAGTAAATTATGAATTAAATCAACAAAATAATTATATTATTAATGACAAATAACGTACAATAAATGGAATACAGTTTTTTCCTGTATCTTGTTCTTGAAATGATTTCTTTTAACAGGTAAAATTAACTCAATTCTTCGTGGAAGAAAAATATTGTAGTTTCTCTTAAGAGTAACCAAAAACCAATAATAAGCTGACCTGAGTTATAATGAACAAGAGTATCAAATTTGGGAATATTCTCTAGATATGACCTGGTGTAGACCAAAACCACAGGCCAAATTTAACTCCTTGATAATAGTCATCTGGTTTCAGCTCATGAAGCAGATGTATCTTAAAGGTTTTAACTCTTAAAATTCGTTGAACCGAGGTAGGTGAAATATTAGTTTTCCCATGGTAATCTTAGAATTGACGTCTTATCAGCCATATCAGCATTGAACATTTAATGGTGGTTTTACGTTCATTTACCAAAGAATGCCCCTCATGAAGGATAATGACAACACTTCCAGTTTCTTCAAACTTCTTTACAACATTCACATAAGTCCTCAATTAAGTTTCTTTGATGTTTGATTTCCCTAATGTCAGGTTGTGGGGAATTTCCATTATCATATTAACATCGAATTAATCAAGATTCTTACCTATATTTAGTTATTAATTTAAACAAAAATTACTTTATGTATTTTCTAAAAGTATACAAGATTATAATAAGAAATATGTTTTCAAACAATATAAACAGACCACAAGTTTATATCTTCAGTTGTGATACAACCGGTATATTTCTTTGATGATTGATTTTTGTTATTAATAATTTTGTATTCAGAACTGTGGGAATGTTTTATTATTTAACCTTTCAGATTGGTTATCAGATTCATCCCAAGACGAAGAGCTTCTCAAAATGATGGAAAGTTCTTTTACAAAACCTGAAACGCTCAACGAAATATTATCAGACAGTGATTTTACCGATGAAGGAATGGGAGATATTAAGCTGAGGCCCATTTAGTTTTGGATTTCTCGAATCGCCTTGAGAATAATCTTTGACTTATTTATTATTCGATATCCCACTGATTCTTTTATTCAAATGCCTAAATAATTAAATTTTTTGAATTTATTATGAATGAATTTTTAAAGGATAAATGTGGGAGAAATAATGTTATATGTATTTTGGATTTTTTTTTTAATGCGAGGTCTCATTTTTCTGTAACTTGTTTTTTTTAATTATAACATTAAATGTTTTCTAAAAAAATTATATTTATTTCACTATTGGTTTTTTATTTATATAATAAAAAACCAATTAGAAAAGTTTTATTCTTTTGATAATTCAAATGAAAAAATAAATAATTTTAAGGTGCTAACAAACGAAGTCTTAATTAAAATTCAGTTAAATCGAACTATGTTGGATTCTGGAAAATATGGATGGTGATTTCATTTGTTTGGGAATTTTTTTAAAAAGGAATATAGATATTTTAATAAATATGAATTTATTATTACAAATATGTATTAAATTTTATATTCTTACACAAACTAAAATCAAATAAACTTTTCGGGATAAATTCTTGCAATAATAAAATCTGTTATTTATTGACATTCTTCTGTTTCGTAAATTGCTGTGTTTGATTTTTTTGGTTTCTATCTTTCAATCTAGGGTTGTTGAGCTGAGTAAAAATTTAATTTTCAGTGTTTTTACAAGAATAACTAATGAGTTGAAAGTGAGAAATTTCGAAATGAAGAAAATTTTGATTGTTTCTCTGATTCCACTAATTTTACTTGACCATCTATCTGCTTTTTAAAAAAATCAATCTGTAAATGTTCGAATTTAAAATTATTAGGTATATACTTAAGTATAAAACCGTGTTTTTAATCATTGTTTCAATAAATCAACAAATAATCAAAAAACTCTGTTAATTTATATCGTATATTTATTGAAAAAATAAATATTTCACTATAATTGTTATAGAATATCAACATTTTTGGATTTAGAAATGAGTGACGAACATATATATACTATGGACACTGTATCAGATATGAATTTCAGCAATGTAAATATGCTTTTGTAGCATGTCAATCCATATTCTCTGGTTTAGGAGAGATGGTTATTTCATGTAGAACACATAAATATTTGTATCGCAGATTTAAAGACGGAAATTTTGATGTACACAATCAACCACGAACCAGAGCCCCATGAATAATACATTCTGAAAGATTGGAAGAACTACTCTGTAATAATATTCCCCAACACAGAAGAAGAACTTGCAAAACAGCTTGGAGTCTTCCAAGCAACTGTTAGCAGGTAATTACATAGATTAGGAAAAAATCACAAGTTTGAACTCTCAGAAATCAAAATTTCATGTCGTTTAACAACATGCACGTTGCTTCTTGTTAGATAAAGAAAAAAACTATGGCAGATCGCCACTGGAGATGATACTACGATAATCCAAAGCAAATTCGTTCGTGGGTAGACCCCGGTATACCAGCAACATACAAAACAAAATCTTTATCAGTTTTCCTAACAAACTCACAATATGTCTGTCCAGTCAGTTTTGTGTCTCTCATTCAAGATAGCATTAATAAAATCTCTCATTGTAAAAAATTGCCTTTCTATATGAACATAAATGCAATGATGATAAGGACTTGAATAGCATAGATTAATGTTTAGTTTTTTAGTCATTTCTTTTATAAACTTTGAATCAAAAATTCTTCCACGATCCACATGTTTTCGATCTAGACATTCAAATCATAGGATCCATTTATTTATTATCGTCTTCCACAATGTAATCTTTCATTCCTTAATTCCCTTTTGATTTATAATGTGTCCCAAGAATTTAATTTCGTTTAAAAACCGGCATTTTCAGGGTTCACTCGCAACCCGGTTTTTAAAAAATTTTTTAATACCCTATCCAGCCCTGTGTAATGTTGTTCAATATTGCCTGAGATTACAAAGATATCATCCAGATACACATTTTTTCTTTCAAACAACCAACTACTTTATTCATAATCCTTTGAAACATCCCTGGAGCAGCTGCTATTCCAAAACGTCATGCAATTAAAATAATATTGACCTGGTTTTGTCGAAAAGGCCGTCTTTTCTTTTGACTCCTCATCCAATTCCACTTGGTAATAGGTGTTTTCTGAATCAATTGAATCAAAAAGGTGTTACGATAATAATTCACAAATGAACCCCGTCGTAACCTTAGCTCGAAAACGTTCACTTGGCACTATGGGTGTACGTATTGAATGAATCACACAATTATGAATAACACTTTATTACTAAAAACAGCACTACAACAAAATCTTTTCAATATTCGATAAATGTTTACGATCATACGAAAATCAAATACTAGCACGCTGAAAAGTTATCAAAGAAATAAATAGTTAAATGTTAAATCAAATAAGTGTCAATTAAAAAGAAACACAAAAAAATGAAAATTTTACTACTCTCACCGTCTCTGACAACAGGTCCCAAGGGTGGTTAGCTGAGCCCATACCGGTCCGCTCAGAAACCCCCTAACCGCACAGGACCCGTCGTTTGCTCCTGTCGCATATAGGGCATCAATATGAATTACAGCAATCTTCAGATAATAGCAAATGACAA
>JBBMKC010201439.1:0-14037 GCA_037834085.1 Bipalium vagum | reverse complement strand
TCTTTATCAATTTTTTTATTTTTAGTATAAATGATTATTTACACTGAACTTTTAATTTTAGAATTAATATTTTATATATTTTTTTTATTATCATTTCACACTTTATATTTTTATACTTTTTATATAACTTTCTCGGGCTCATCTCCAAGAATAATATTTTTACACAATAAAGATACAGTTCTATTAAGTTTTGTTCATAATAATATTTTACAAAAAAAATAAAAATAAAATATTTTTTTACTCATGCAGGATAAAAAGATTTATACACAAAAAAGAGTTTCATGCACAGAGAAGGTTTTTATACACCAAGTTCAAAACAAGTTATATCAGTAGATAAGTTAATTTTGATCAGAAGGCCAATGTCAGTCTGTGCTCATCTGTGCTTGGGAGTCCTGAAGGTCTGTGCCTGGGAGTCTCCACACCTTATTTATGGTTTTCGTTACTTATTTTTCCCCGGGGGAGTATCTTGGGTAAACCCAACAAAATAGTGTTCCAAAAGAATACAAAATCATTGAAAGACCAAATTTTCCAATTTATCATCTTTTAATTACAAGAAATATTAATGAAATAAAATTTAAGATATTTGATAATAGCAAAGAATTAATAAATTAGAAATAAGTTTTACAAACAAGTCTGAGTTAAGATAAAGTAGAATTTGAAATAAATTTGATTGAGAAAAACACTAAAAAATTTATAAAATAAATAGTTGTATTATCCATATTATAATAATAAGCTAATTTACAGTAATTCAACTAACCTTTCACTAACTCAACACAAAGATTCTGATTAATGTGTAAATTGAAAAAGAGAAATAGGTCTTGTTTAATAATATATTAAGAATACAATTTAATTATGACCTTTTTATTTTGCAAAATTTAAACTTTTGCCACTAAAGAATTCGGCACTAAATATTATTATCTGTCCCACTCAATGGCTAATTTCTTAAAGGAAAAATATTTGAAAACGTGGTTGATATAAGAAATAACTTACAAACGTTCTTTGATTAAAAAAAACTACTGAATTTTACTCTGGTGGCATTCATTCTTTGATAGATAGGTGTCAAAAAGTATTTGACACTGATGAAGATCCCAATAATTTTAAATTTTTGTATTTTATTAATATACAGTAGTAAAAAAGTAACTATTTTTTGATTCGTCTCATTTGGAATCTTTCATAGTATTATTTTTAGTAAGTTCATTATTTCTTCTTAATTACTAATTATTTATTAATTCTTCATTAATTAGTATAGAAAATTATAATTTTTTTGACTAATTTTACTTTATTATTTTTACTATTCATTATAGTTTTCTTTTTTATATTTATAAAGGATTATTATTGATTATTTAGAATTGTTGTAAAAGATTGTTATACATTTAAGCTTAGAAACAGATATTCCAAACAAATTACCAACACAAATCGTAAAAAAAAATTTAAAATTGAAAAAGCTACAAAATAAAACCAAAATAAAAATGAATTACTAAAATGTAAGCATTTGTAAAATATCAGATTTTTTCTTGTGTTAATAGATTAAATTTATATAATTTAAATAAGCAAACATTAAATGGGCATTCTCTTACAGCAATATAACCAAAACTGTAAAATATATATAATTTAACTCATTAGCAATAATACTTAATAAAAACCTTTGTTTTCACTATTTTCGTATATTATATAAAATTCTGACAAAGAAAATTCTTTTAATTTAAAAATCAAAAATTTCAATAATCATAAGTGAGAATTTTCAATATTAACATTCATTAAGCTTCATTTTGATAATTTACTCATTTTCAAGTTATATCAATGCATTTTGAAATGGGATAATAAATTGTTAAATATTAAAGTTTTACTCAAATAGAACTAAAAAACTTAAATATGCAAAAAATTCCTGACAATTATAAAATTATATTTTCAATGTACTTTGAATAATATTAAAGTAAGAAAAATTGATATTAGTAAGTTTATATATTTGGTACATTTTCAAAATATTTAATATTTAAATAAATACAATTTGTTTTAATAATGTGTATATAACTTAATTTAAAGATTTAAAATTTTTTAAGCATGGAAGAAAAGAATGTTGAATCAATGCTTCAATCGGTGATGAAAGATGCAGTATCAGTCAGAGGATTAATCTGCGGCATTCATCAATGCACTAAAGCTATCGAAAGTCAAAAGGCTTTGCTGTGTATTTTGGCTAAAAATTGTGATGATGCAAACTACACGAAACTGATTGAGGCTCTTTGCAAAGAACACAATATTCCTTTGTTGAAGGTCATTATTGCGATATTATTAATTAAATTAATATATATTATATAGGTTGAAAACAACAAAAAGCTTGGCGAAATGGCTGGTTTGTGTAAGTTGGACAAAGAAATGAACCCAAGAAAAACTGTGTCCTGCTCATCAGCTGTTATTGTCAACATTCCAAGCAACTGCTCTTGCTGGGAAGGATTATTGGCCGAAGTTAAGAAACAATAAATTAAAAATAAAATGGATATAGAAATTCATAAGCTATCTTTAATTTTTATTTGTAAAGGCTCTAAATCTTTTTCGAAGTTGTCAGTATTGTAATTATCAGAGCAAAACCATGGTCGTAATTTTTACTCACTTTGTTTTATTGCTTTGAATATATATATTTAAAACTTTATTGTTGGAATAGAAAATTATCATACTTATCACGACATGTTATATTGATAAGTATAATTAATAAACCTGTTTATGTAAGAAGTGATATCTTTTTAATAAGTAAAATGATGTGAATTTTTTTTAATTAGTTGAAACATAAATTTCTTGTTATACTACTATTGTCTATAGGTATTTATTGTAACAGAAAATTGTTCATCAATTAAGCAACAAAAAATGAGATGAGAATAATTAAAATATCTATTATGAAAAAATATATATCATTTTTTTTTGGTTAGGTGCCAAGAGTATTTTTGAATTTGAGAAATATTTGAAAAGAATTTCTGGTTAATTATTTCGTTTATGCAGTAAAGTTACTGTTTGATGCAATTGCTTTCAAAATTTTATTCAATGAAAAATCTGAATTATACATGATTTACCAAGCCAAACAAACTCATTGAATGTGTCATTCTATGTGGGAATTAAAATTTGTATAATTTTTACCTAAGTACTGAACGTTATTTGTTCGGCGTAATAATTGGTTCAGATTTGTAAAATGTTTTGAATTCACCTTGCAAAAATCATATACTAAAATACTAATTATAATACTAAAAAATATTTGAATTAATATAAACGGGAAATTTTTTAAAAGTGAAATAAATGAAAACATTCTTGGAAATTGAAGTGAAGAAGACATTGATTTGTAATTATTTATTTTTAAGCATTCTAAAATTTTTAAAAATTACATAAAATAATTTCTACATTGTTAATAAATTTATAGAAAAAACATTTTTTGAAAATAAAATCATTCACTTGTTAACAAAATAATATTGAATAATTCTTTCACCAACCTCCAGAAAAATATCATTTTTTTTATATCTTTTATTTGTTAAAATTCTCAAATCGTTAATTTAACTTTACGTTCCATATCTTTATGAAATAGTGAAATTTAGAATTTAGTATTTTATAATGACAAATTACAATTTTTTATTAATAAACTCTAATTTTATTATAAGAATTCAATCTGCATTGGGAAGAATGCAGAGTCTGAATACAAAATAGCGAATTTTACCATACAGTAAATGTCGCAAACAAACACAAAGAGAAAATTCTGAAATTATTTATTAGAAAAACCAGAAACGAAAATTTATATTCACGTTCCGAGTAATAAAACTAATTAAAAATTGTGAATATTATAATTCAATGCCGCTTACAATTTATTGTCTTAATAAGAGTTGTGATAAATACAATTTTATAGTCATTCTATAAACTCAATCTAATTTTTTGAAAAGGCAAAATTATGGTTTTCAGATTTTTTAAAAATTCTGTTTTTGAAATCTATTTATTCTTCTTGACTACTTTTATTATAGACATCATTACTATAATTATATTAGTGGAAAAATTATTTCTCGATTTTTAATTTTAATTTTATTTTAACACGAATGCAAGAAATTCTATTAACTATTTGTTTTTAATATTAATTAAACCTAATTAGATTATAAAATAAACAAATTTAAATGACTAAACTTTTTTCAATTTTTAAATTGAACCTATAATTAAAAATAAACGTGAGAGTTAGTTTTAAAATGTAATATTAATTCATCTTAACTTAACTATTTAGTGAAATGATATCCGATGAAGTAAGATAACGAAGCCGATCCTTTAATATTGTAATATTACTGTTATATTTTTTTATATTATTATCATTAATTATATATTTATTTTTATTTTATATCATTTTTTAATTTAATTTTCTATTTTCATTATTCTATTTTACTTTATTTTACGGGTTATAAGACCGCATTTATTAATTTCATGATTCAAGTGAAGGTTTATATATTGTTTATTAATATAAATTATTTATAATTTTAGGTCTTAAGGTCCGGCAAATAAAATTTTTACAGGGTTTAACTTCAGATTTCAATTTTTATCATTTTATTTTGAATTAATGATTAATCATTTTCTATTTCTTTTTCTTCTCCTTGATTGGGAATATTTATTGTATCATTGATGTGATTTTAATTTTAAATGCTCTTCACACAATATATGGCTGAATTCTCTTCTGAGTTTTTAGATTATAATACAGAAAACGTTATCATCATAAAAATTTACACCCATTTTTAGAATGTTAATAATAGGTCCAAACGGTTCTGAAAAAACAGAATATTATACTATTATATTATTACCTTCAAATTATATTTATTATAATAATTTGATTAAATTTTCTAAAACAATTTTCTTACAATCAACTTTTCATTATAATAAAAATTGTTTTGATTACAGTTTATTTAAAGATTTTTTAAAAATCTTGTTTATAGAGAAAAAGAAAATAAAATTTTAAGAAAAAGATTATGAATTTAAAGAAAGAAAAATTAATGTTATTTTATCTGACAGAAATTTTATTATTATACTTTAAACTAAAACAAGTACCTTTCGCTCGAAAATCGATAACTTTCTAATATTGTGTTATTTTTACTTATATAGTTACACAAATTTAAACTCAGTTGAATCAAAGCGACCACAGTAAAACTTTTTTTGAAATTTTCAAAACAACCTTTATACTCCTCACAAAAATCACAAGTCAAGATTGTTCAAATGTCTGAAAATCAAAATGAAAATCGTTCAACTGTCTGAAAATCAAAAGTCAAGCACAATTAAATAATTTTAAAGCAACAATTCAATACAA
The DNA here is from genome assembly GCA_037834085.1 of Bipalium vagum. NCBI lineage: Eukaryota > Metazoa > Platyhelminthes > Tricladida > Geoplanidae > Bipalium > Bipalium vagum. The sequence continues at coordinate 8,729 of JBBMKC010201439.1, read as the reverse complement.
TATGATTTAAATGAAATTTAGATTAATAATTAAAGAGCAAAATAAAAATAAAGAAAACAAAACAAAATCTAAAATATCATCACTCGGAGCGACAATGGGTCCCCGGGTCATCCTCTAGGTAATGAGTAATGATAATAATAATGAAAATGATATTAATAATTTTTTTCGAAGAATCAGACTTTTATTTTTTAAAAGTAACCGGAGATATTATTAAAGGTGTTATAAATTTGAATAAGTATAAAATAATAAATGTTCGAAATCCTACTATTAATGTTGATGTTGTTAATTTACAATCTTTAAATATTTTAAAAAATCTTGAAAAAAAAATTAAAAGAATAAGAATGAAATAATTTCTTTTTTCGAAAATTAATAACACTATTTCTTTAGACCCCATAATTATATTAAAATCTCAATTAAAAGAAATTTCAAATTTATTAAATATAATATTGTTAAAAAAATTAGCAAATTGATTCTAATGATATTATTGAATCAATGTAAAAGAATTAAGAGTTCAAAGAAAGTTAACGTGAGAATATAAATTTACGAAAAAAATTAAACCTAGTTTAGAATATATATAAGATGTTGAAGGTTATAAAATAATAATTTCTGAATATAAATCTAATATTTGGTATTATTGGAATTAAATTCCAGAAAATTTAAGAATTGGTTGAGTTTTGGAGCAATAATAATGAGGATAATAATAATGGTAATAGTAATTATACTAATATTTTTAAAAAATAATAATTAGCAGTAATAATAAAAATTAATTATTTTATTTTATTTGGCAATTTAATAATAATAATAATAATTTCTAATTAATAATAATAATAATAATAATAATAATGTTGATAATTATAATTTTTAATTAATAATCATAATAATAATTTTTAAATAATATTAATAAGATATTTTTTTAAAAAAATTAATGATAATAATTTTCCTAAAATAATAATTTTTTTGTGTTATTTTTATAATGACAAAATCCCGCCGTGGGGATTATTTTTTTGATCAGGCTAATGGATTCCTGACAGGAGAGTTTAGCCGAAGGGAGACTATCTCGGCGTGGAGATAGTGAGAAGCAATAGTCGTCTCTGAGTAGGGATTGGTGATCGTAGACCAATCCCTACGCCTATAAAAGGAGACGGCTACTCCCGTTAAGTTGCCCAAAAATTCCAGAGCAAGGATTCCAGAGCAACGACCACAGTAAATGTTTTACTCATGTCCAAAATTATGCAGTCGGATTCTTTTACAAGGGGACCCCGCGAGTTAGGGAGCCCCTAGGCGACCTGAGAAGGGCCTAGAGGGTGACCCGAGGACCCCTTGTCGTTCTCAGTGAAATTAATTTTGATTTTTTTGATTTTTTTTCGTTTTTCTTATTAAATTATTATCATTATTAAAATTAAATTCAGTAGTAGCGAGATTTCAGTTTATCCATAATAACATTTTTTTGTGATCGATTCAATATTTGTAATTGTTAATACAAATAAAGTTTTATGTTAAATATTTCGAAGTGATTATTGATGGAGCGGATATTGTATAGTGGAGGGTGTTTTACACTCAAAGGAGTTGAGAGGGATTTCGAACACAACGAGTTACACAAAGTTACTTTATGTTACTAAACAATTTTTTCCCATTATTTTATAAATTAATCAAAATTTATTTTTTTGTATTTTTTATTAATTATTTATTTTTTTTGTATTTTTTATTTTTTATTAATTAAACAGATTAAAGGAAAGTTATTAAAATCAAACTCCGGGTTTTAGCTCTTACATGAAACAAATAAATAAATAAAATTACACAGAATTATATTTTGTTTTTGTACATAAAATGAAATAATAAATGATCACTAAAAATGTTTAAAATCAATGCTATAATGTTATTGTTTCGAAAGCTTTGATTGCTTTGGTTGGATTGAAGTTTTTGAAGGGTTCGGTTGATTTGGTTGGTCAGAAGGCGGGAGTCTCCACAGTATCACTCTTATTTTTTGTCTTGTTATTGCTCTTGACTTTAAATCAAAGTTTTATTTAATAATTCTTCTCACTGTGTTCAGAAAAACTCATTTCATTGTACAATCTTGATCTCATAGGGTTACAACTTATTTCTTTTTTGAATTTTCCAACAATTTTTTTTGTTCTAACTGTTTCAAAAACACCCAGTAATTTTCAAGTAAAATTAAAATTTTGTTTTGAAATCAGAGTTCCTTTTATATATTTTTTTTATTTCTATCTTTTATCAACAAGTACCAAAAAACTTCAACCAGAAAGAATAACAAAGATATATTATGAAATATCTATATATATAAATGAATTGAAAGTCTATTAATAAGTCAATTATTTAAAAAGTACTAAAAAACATGAACTAATTGTATAGTTAATAAGTGAAAAAAATATTTAAAAAGAACAAAAAAAGTAAAAAAAAATTCAAGAGGAAAAATAAATAAGAAAATTACAAAAGTATATTTTCTAAGTTTTATATTTATAATAGAAATAATTATAATTTATAATTAATAACTTTCTAATTAATAACATTTGAAGAAAGATGGGTATTATATTAATGAATTCTGGATACATCGAATTTTCCTTCATTTCTTTGTCAATATTTAATGTGAGCTTTCTAAAAAAATTAGAAAAATAAAATAACATTTAATTCAAGTCACAATCATTTCATTAAAATAATAAAAAGAAAATTCTTTTTCTTTTTTGTTTTGATTTTAGTAAAAGTCAAGTAATTTTAATTTCAAATATTAATATATTTTCAAAATTTTTATTAGATTCAATTTTATTTAAATTTTTTTGGATAAAGTTATCGAATCAAATATTCAGTGTTTCACAACAAAATTTCCATTGAAATGATTGACTAAGTATGAGTAAATCAAGTGTCTCGATTAAGATATTGCCTAACTATAAACGGACGTCAAATTGATTTATCAAATATTTTCATTTTCTTTTAAATACATATTATTCTTAAAAAATATTACCAACTTCATATCTGTTTATTAAAATAGTTAAAATGAAAGTATAGAACCATACATAAATACTATGTATCAGATTTATGAATACATAATAATAAGTGACAGACTTGGATTCAAAACAATATCTTTCATTTCTTTAAAACAAATTTAGATTATTAGCCTGTTTTCAAATTATATTCACCAAAGTTGATGCGAATATATGGATGAATTAGATAAATGAATCTTATTATTTCTAAGTAATTCATCCTGAAAATATTTTCAATCTACATACACCAGTTCTCACTTGGTATGTAGAGCGGTCCAACAAAAAACACTGAAGACATGAAAATATTAATAATATATAAAAGTGTTATGCTAACCACCTTGTAATTTATAATTGTGAATAAATAAATGTTTATATAAAGCTGGAAAGTATCTTAAAAATTAATAAAAAATTTTTAAGTACAAAAATTATTGGGTTATGTTTTTTGAAAAGTCAAATTATTTTTAATTTAATTTTTTGACTTCATTGAAATTATATTCCTTGTTAAAATTGGTTATTAAAAAGGATTTTTAAAAAATAATTCATATTTTTAATTTTTATATAATATAATGAAATAACAAAACTTAACAAATAATTCAGCTAACCATTTATACGAAAATTGCTCTTATTAAACATGTTCCATTTTAGAATTGTTCAACTTTTGCCGATGTTAATTGATAATTAGTATTCAGGTTTTCTGATTAAAAAAAATTAAAGTAAAAAATATTTTTTAAAATATAGTATGAAAATTGTTTCTGCATTTAATTTTTATCATCATAATTTTCAAGTTTAAGTTTTATTATCTCATTACTCTTGGAACTTTGTTGGGATTTGTTTTACTTAAAATGTCGAAAAATGCCGATTGTTTAAAATAAGTATTTTATTATAACTAATTTATGTTGTCAAAAATTGACCAAAAAAATTGTATATAAAAGGTTTAAATTAATAATTAAATAATATTTTTCTATTCAAAGTTTATATTGAAAAAAATATTTTATTTAAATTAAAAAATAATATAAAGAAATTAAATATTTTAAGTAATATTCATATGAAAATTATAATCAAAGTAAAGTAATACTCATAATAAAAATTTATATTTTAAGAATGAAAAAAATTAAGATTTTTTGAAATTGATATTTATTTATTTAAATCTTTATTAAAATGTTCACATTTCTTTAGTAGAATTTGAAAATTGTAACTTTTGAGAATATAAATAATGATAAATTAAAAGCGGAATTAAAGAATATATTAAAAAATTAAGGGTACCATGAACAACAGATATATCTCCTTCTACTGATTTACATTCATCTATTGGACGAATAGTACCACTATAGTCTAAGACTTTTACAAACTTTTCCAAAGCCTTAAACTTTGTTTGGTGATGTTTTAATTTCCAAAAGCAACTTGTCAAATTGTTTAACTTTTTTCTAAATTTGTCTATAAATTAAAAGTGAATTTAATTCAAAATTGTATTTTAATCAATTCAACTTCTATGAATTTTTTCTCTTGTTTTTGTTGTGGAAAAGTTGTAGATTTCTTGAATAAATATTAAACATGTTATAATATTAGAAAATTTTACTGCATAAAGATTCGTGTAAAGTTTGATCATCTGATTCAACAGCATTATTTTTTCTTAATATTCCAGAATTATCTTGATTTTCAGAACAAGTAGAATTTCCTTAAGGATTTAGAAAACATGAAAAAATATATTTAAAATTAAAATAATTAGTTATATAAAGAATGGTTGGGTTTGCCAAAGGTATAAACCGTAAAGATCGTGAATAAAAAAATAATAATTTAAAAAGTACTTTTAAAAGTATTAAGATAATATTAATATGAATATATCAAAATCTCGTCGTTTAGATAATGATATATTTATTTAATTATCATTTCTATAAAGGATTATATCCCTCCGTCGGGACAATAAATTATTTCTATATTATAAAGTTTGACAGTGAAACTAATTTATTATTATTTAACAGTTTTTGATAAAGCAATAAACAAATATTTTATAATACTTGATGATGTCTCTGTTAATGTTAATGATCTTCTGTTTTTGTTATCATTTTCTTCTACTACATTGTTATCTATGTATATATATCTGTCTTCCGGAAGAACGATAATTTCTAAAAGTGAGACTGGTAAAATCTTGGAAAAAATAATTAAAATGAATTTCTTTTTAAAAATTATTAAAGCTTAAGTTTTTAAAATATTTCTGAAAAAATGAGGTATTGAAAAGATGATTTGGGATTTTTGAAATTAAAATAAAAAGCATTTAAAAAGATATAAAGATGAAATAAATTTTTCGAAGGATAAAATGAAATTTTATGGGTTTTAGAGAATAATTACATTAATTAAGACTTTATATCATTAAATACACTGGTAAACATTCGTTTAAGCGCACTTGATTAATTGCGTATATTTCGTTGTCATTATTATTATATATGATTTGGAGTCATAAATGTTATCAGACAGATAAAATTTTGTTTGTAAATCTTGTTTTCCAATAAGTTACTGAATATTATTTTAAAAAAGCGCTCTATTTATAGAAAACAGCATAAAAAGAAATATTCGTTTAAGCACACTAATCTTTTATTAATAAAAATATACACAGATAAGATAAATAATATTTTTAATAATGCGTATGTTAAACCTGGGATTTCACTAAATTAAAAATTCTATTTGGCATTGAAATGGCTAAATTTTTTAGCATGGAATCGTCGATTTTCTCCCAACACCATGATATGCATTGTTTCAATTCAGAAATAGTCTGAAACCGTCTTCAATTTTGATAAAATTTTGAAGATAATATTCTCAAAAAGTTTTCAATGTGGTTTAAATCAGGACTTCAAGCTGGCCACTCAATTAAAGTAATTTCTTTGCACGAAAACTAAGACTTTGACAGTTGTGAAACATATATGAGGGCGTTATCTTGTTGATAATAAAAACAAGATAACATAATTGTTTTTCAAATAAGGAATTAAAACATCTAACATTTCTGTGTATGATTTAGAAGTTCGTGAGGAAATTTTGTGTATTGTTAATTTCCCAAACCAATTAAAAGCACCCCACATCATACCACTTCCTCCACTGTAATGTCGTTTCGTCCTAATTTTTTGGTTTGCTTCTAAATTATAGCAAGAATAGCAACCAGTACCATCTAGGTTGAACTTTTTCTTATCAGAAAAAATTACCGATTGTCATTCATCTTTCCAATGCATGCTTTTTTTGCAGGGTCCAACCGCCTTTCAATATTTGCTAGATTTAATATTGGTTATGTCTTCATTTTCTTCTATTTTATGTTAGGTGATGTTCTTAATATGCGAGCAACATATTGTTTAGGAACTGGGATGTTTAGTTTATGCATAATTTAGTTACTATTCAAACAGATCTTCGTTGCTTCAAATTTTATTTGATTCTTTTGCCTTTCCGTTAACTTTATATTTCCCCGTGTTTTCTTTTTTATACCATATTGCTCACCTTTTTAAAGATAATTTCGAATAACATTTTCGGACCTTCCAATTTCAAGAAATATTTTTCTGTGTTATATATCTTGTTCTTTAAAAAATAGAATTTTAATTTGTTCTTCGTCAGTAAGGTACCTTTTGGCATGGGTGATTACTAAAATTATTTTAAGTAAAATAATTAACTATTCAAATAGGAATATACTTATTTAGAAATAAAAATTATTTGAAAAACTAATAGAATTTTAAGTAAATTTTAATAAACAATTTTTACCTAACTGTGCTTAAATGAATGTTTCACAATTTTATAAATAATTTTCTTCTAATCAAATTATTTTATTCATATTTCAAAACCTGTGCTAGACTAATTTCAGCCTAAAATAATATAGAAAATTTATTTATCAACTATAAATTAATAAAAGAAATTATCAAAACATTGTATTTCCTTAGTGCGCTTAAACGAATGCTTAAAAATGTAATATATATTTATGTATAAAATATAATTAATATATAAATATTTAATATTGGAATATTTTACAGAATTAGAATTAAAACTAAGATAATCACAACTTTTCATAAAATGTTCTATACAAATATATTGGTGATTTTATTAGGAATTACTTATATTCAAAATTACAAATATATTTGTTTTCAAAACTTAATTGAATGAGTTTTAATTCAATTAAAAATGATCGACCAAACATGTGTTTTTAATTCTAGATCATACACAGATTTAATGCTAATTTAATGTAAAAGTTAAAAGGAAAATTATAATCAAATGAAGTTAACTTCGGCAAAAATTCGCAACATATACGTAGTGGACTGCAGTTAGCCAACTCTTGATATGAAATATACATTAAAAGAAAAACTTTTGAAATAGTTTAAGACCACTGTATTCAATGTAAGGTTTTGCAAATTATATTATTTTATTTTGTTATTATTATTATTATTATTATTATTATTATTATTATTATTATTATTATTATTATTATTATTGTTGTTTTTGTTAGTTACTGCGACGTTATTCAAGGTTTAGAATTCAAAAACTCAAGATTTGATAAAATTTTTATTTGATATATTTTTATATTTTATATTTATTGTATAGTTTTGATGTGTCCTCTTTTTATCCTTTATTTAAACAAATTAATTATTTAAAGCTTTTATTAAAATTAATTTAATTATTTAATTTTTTAAAAAATTTAAATTTATTAAAATTATTAAAAAACTTATTTTACATAAAGAATTTAATTTTAATAAATTATTTTAAAAATATTTATGATTTATGATTTATTATTCAATATTAATTAAAATTTAATCTTTACATCCCCCTCGTTAAAGAATCTTTTAAGTTTTTCTATGTTCCTGTCTATTTCTTTTCCACTTGGATTTTTCAGGCAGTTTCTTTTCTCATGGATCTTTTCAATAATCTTGCACGGGCCTACATATTCTTTTATTGTCTTTCGATCTTCCCTCAAGCATTACCAGAACTTCATCTCTTATTTGGAATTATCGTTTTGTAGGCTTACTTTCCCTGAGAGCATCGTCAACTCGTTCAGTTTCAAACCATTGTCCTCTGTGTATTCTCCTTCCGAATATCATCTCTGCTGGTGACATTTCCAATATCTTTGGCTTTGTTGCATTTATCATATATTCAATATCTGGTAACTTCGAGCTCCAATTCTTCCCCCCATCATCATCTGATGAAGCGTTTATGCAATCTCTGATCGTACGAAATTGTCTTTCAATGATATCATTCGTATTATGATGATACGGACTCGAGATATAGTTTTATATTCATTGAGTCCAGCAAGTTTCTGAAGCTTCTAGATTCAAAAGAACCACTGTCTAAATGAACTTCATTTGGTGCTCCGAATCTCAGGATCCATTTTCCATTATCTCTTTTTTTAAAGTCTCTTCATCCTGTTTGCTGATTGCAGTCAAACTTACATATCCACTATATTGATCTATTATTCTGAATATATATTTTCGCCATTCACTGTTTCTCGAAATGGTCCACATATATCAATATAAAGTTTTTCGAATGGATATTCTGCACATAACATAATTGTAGCCTCTTTCGTTGCTGTGATTTTTACTTTATTCTTTTGACAAGGCATATATTGTTTTATTATTTCTGCGTGATTTTATTCATGTCTTCCATGTCATAGTTATTGGTAATGTAGTTGGCTAATTTCTCTGTTCCAGCATGTGTTAATAAAACATGCATTTCTTTTATCATAGATGTTCTCTTTTCTTTTGGGATCCAAATTTT
>JBBMKC010201428.1:0-11491 GCA_037834085.1 Bipalium vagum | reverse complement strand
ATTATCGATATTTCACTCGATAATTTATTATCGATATTTCACTCGATAATTTATTATCGATATTTCACTCGATAATTTATTATCGATATTTCACTCGATAATTATTTTGTGACTAAGCGTGATTCTGTTGTGATCCGATATTGAGCGAAAATGTGAATTCTTTTCTTGTGTAATAAAGATTTATTGTGATTATTTTGATAAATTTGTATAAGAAAACGGTAACAATAAAATTGAGGAGTGAGCAGAGCTTGATCTGAACTTATGAACACAACTCTTTCAGGGAAATCGTAGGCTCATATAAAATTATAGTTTTTTTGAAGGAGGGTAGAAAAAAAACAATAAAAGAATTTTGAGAAGATTATAAAGAAAGAATTATTTCCAAGAGTTGTTGTTAAAAAAAAATAAATAAATACGAAAATGACAAATCAAAGATTGGAAGAACTTCGTCAAACTAGAAAAATATTTTAAATTGTTTCCACGTAGGCTTTTTGAAGATCAATATAGTATTTACCTAAAAACACCGTAACGATAACATAAAGTTCGATAATAATAACATTCTCTTGAGGAATAAAGACTTTCTTGTTTGCCAAAGCTTTTAGTTTATATTATTTATTGCTTCCAATGTCAACATCCCTTGCAATGTTTAAGTAACGCCATTGTCTTGTGAGAGGATAAGTATAAAAAGGTAACAGAAGATCTGAGGAAAGTGTGGAAATGACAATGATCTTTATGTGTTCAATACTTGCGGTGCTGACTGTGGTCCCAGTGCTACACGGTTATTTTTGACAAATATTCATAGTCAATGTTTTTATCATTGCTAACCATTTTCAAATAGGCTGGTCAGTAGGGGATCTTCGAATCCAAAGGCATAAGGCAACTTTCTGCGATGCGGCCAAGTTTTGTAAGATGAGAGGATGGAAGCTTCTCAAGATAACAAATGACACAGCTAACGTAAGTTTGACTTAGTGTTATAAAACCATTGAATTTGGTGAATGATCAGTTTGCTGCATATTCGGAGGTTGTAGATAGAGGTTTAAGGAACTTCTGGATTGACGTCAATGACATACTGACTCCAGGAGACTACAGAGACAGCGATGGGGAGCCAGTTAAATTTTTGTATGACATCATTTGACACGAAGGAAGGTTTTTCGTTGAATTTATTTTTTAGAAATTGGGGCTACGGCAATCCAAAAAAGGTATGCCCCAGAAAGAGAGCGAGGTGCGTTGAGGTTTCCGTAGACTGGAAAGGAAAGTGGAACACCTTGCCATGCAACCAAAGAAGATTGATCGTTTGTAATGCTTACAAGCCAATTGAAGAAGTTTGTAAATTAGTTAGGTGATCAATGGAGACCGTTACAGAAATAAATTCCTTTGCATCCAATTCCTTTTTGATATTTCTTTAATGGTCAAGGAGAAAGAAATTAAGGAATATTTTTTAAGCCTTTGTGGTTTTGAAAAGAAAAAGCTTTTCAAAGGTAATTGAAAATAAGGAGAACCATATCAAAACGTGACAAGTACTTTACAATACACTCTTCTTCTTCTTCCAATTTAGAGAGGAAATTATTTTTGTAACTTTCTTCATATCAAAAACATCGTTGTATTATTGTAACCTGTGAACCATACCTGTACTTTTACATGAGCGTTGTTTTATAAAGCCTGGTATGAGTCTTTGTTTTCGTATGGGTCTTTATTTCCAAATATCCCCGTCTAAAATAATGGTACTCCAAGAGAATAATGATTCAAAAAACTGGTTAGTGTAATTTACATTTTTCTTTCTAATATTCCCCGTTGGGTTCTCTTCAGGAATTTGCAGTTCCCCTGTGAGCACCGTAAATAAGCGTTTATTGAATATTCTGACGTGTCATTTTGCCATTCTCTTCCAGCAGTTGTTAATATTTGCTTTATTATACAGTTGAACCTGCTTAACTTGAACATCGGGAGACCCAAATTGTAAAATTGTTCACATAAAAACCTCTTCAACATACACAGGATAAATTACACAATAAAAGTATTGCGTCATACCAATTAAAAATTGGTTCTTTTAAAATACAAACTCTTCCTTGGAAAGTATACTAAAATTGTATTTCTGATTATCTTCTTTGAGTCTAATAAAAGAGATATGACGGTGTCGAGACATTCCAATTTATTAGGGCAATTTTGAATAATCCAAATTTCAAGATTTCTAAGACATAACAAAGCTTCAGAGTATAAAAATATCGGGCAAAACATTATCTGCTATTATGATCTTTTTCGTCTTGAGTAATTGGAACATCGATTAAATAAAATCTTTGGCATTTTCAATGAAATATACATTGCTAAAAGAGCTCTCGTCCAAAAAGGATCCAAATTATTTCCAATTGCCATCTACGTCTATTATATTCTCAATATTTTCTTTCAGGATATTGATTTTCATGAAACAGGTTCGAATAGTATCTATCGTTATGGAATCCCAAGATTTTTTAATCAATATAAAAGAATAAAGCAAGGTTAATTTGTTAATAACATTAGAGAGATGTTCATCATTTATTGATTCCAGTATAAATTTTTCGTTAAATACAAGGTTCGGTTAATAAGTAATGCACAATAATCCAAAATAAATCAAACGATGTAATTTATCAGTTTAATAATAATAATATTTTCTTATAAATTAATCTATGCTCTTTTATAATCTATAATCATAATTAATCCATTTATTTGAATTTTGTAGATATGGCGTCAGATACAAGTATACGATTTAGGCAACGGTCAGTAATAGAATTTTTATTAAAGTCTGGTCACGTTTCGGCCACAACCATCCATAAAAAAATGAAAGCTGTGTATAAAGATGAAACCCTGGACATCGCACTATTCAGCGATGGATTCAGCGCTTCGAATCTGGTGATTTTGATATCATAGACAAAGAAAAAGTAGGCAGACTTTCTTCGGTAAGAACAGAAGTGAGAACATTTGAAAATGATAAGCAGTTACTTAAAGAGGTCAAAGGCTGGTTCAGAAAGCTTGACATAACATGTGACCAAACTGCTTTTGCGAGTTGGAAAGAACGCTGGACCAGGTGCGTACAGATGGAAGGTGGATATATTGGATGATCCTAAAACATAGAAATATATGTGGAGTTAATATGTACCAAGTTTAATTTTTGTATGTTGTTAATAAAAAGTTTTATTAAATATTGTGCATTACTTATTGACCGAACCTTGTAATCTTTTGTATTTGCATTTAAGAAAGCGTATTATGCACCGCATCAATTGGCTGAGTCAGACCTGTAGTTTCAGGTGGCAGAAAAAGTAATATTTGATAATTGAATATCACTGGAATGAACTGGTGCATTATCTTGAATAACCAATATGCTTCCACTTTTCTTTTGAATTCTTTGAACAAGTCTTTAAAAGAAGTCTCACATTTCTCATTGATTGTTACAATTTCGTTTGCTTCTTTCAAAATTACGTTTACATTCTAATGAACATTTTTATTACTCAGCCAGTTTTCCCTGTGACATTTTTGTTTCGCGATACTTCTTGATAAGCATTTTCTTAATTATCCACGACATCTGATTAGTTTTAGGTTTATTTGTATTTTCTAGCATTTATTCAAAAATAATATCTGGAAATATAAATTATAGTGTATTTCAAAAGCAGTAGCGCACACTTTGAACAACCATAATTTTTACAATTATTCAATTATTGATTGGAAATTTTTATATTCTCATAGATGATTAAGTAGGCCTTAATTTCATATATAACATGTTAATTTTTGGTTGAAATGAGCGTAACTTTTTATCACGATAGAGCCAACCGAATAATTGAATATTTCCAAGGAAATAATAGGAAATGTAAATTGACAATTGACCATTTTTGCCGAAAATATGCAAAGAAGATCGATAAAAGCAATTTAGATATGAAGATCATATAGAATTTATAAAGAAATCTGGTCGTTTAAGAGCAATAAATACCAAAGGAAACCAGAAGAGGGTGAGATCCTCATTCATAAATAATCCTTCAAAATCGGTTCGCAACGCTGGTGACAAATCACAGAATAAAACAGACACTCGGTATGAAAACACACTAAAAAGAAGAAACGAAAGTATATCAAAAATCAAGAATTGAAATGGAGCAAGTACATTTACAATAAAGTAGTATTATCTGGTGGAAATTTTATTTGTGTTATGCATGATAAGACTTACGTACCAGAAGATCAGAAAGAAGTACCTGGTAAATAATTTTACTCAGAAATACCTGGAGTGCAATTGGATCAATCAAAAAAGGTTATTAAAAAAGAAAAATATTATAAAGGGGTTTTAGTTTGGCAAGCAATTTCTTTCTCTGGAAAAATAATCCTGTTTTACATTCAGGAGGGTGAAATGAAAAGCGATGTTTATTTAAAAGAATGTATTAGAAAAAAATTAGTTCCTTTTATGAAGATCTATTGATGCCAAAAATGTCTTGTTTTGGCCAGATTTCGCCACCATAAATTACACAAAAGACATATTGGAGGAAATAAAGAAAAATAACATCAATATGTACCGAGACAAAAAATCCTCCTAACTTGCCGCAAGCGCGTCCTATCGAAATTTTTGTGTTTGACTACAAGAAAATTTAATCAAAGCGTTAAGAAACAATATAATCTTTAAATTTTCATAACCAATTGGTCAACAATATCCAAGTGAGTGGCGCAAAATGATAATTTGTTTTGACTAAAAAGATCAATCAGAAAATTTTCAATATCTAAATCGATTAATTATAACCTTACATATTTAAGAAGAAGAAACTTTTATAGGAAAATTAATTTGGTTTATTTCAAGAACAGTTTATAAAATTAAAAGAGGTAAAATATTTGATATCGAAACTAAAGTGGGGCTACGTAATCTAAAACAAAACAGGTATTATGATAATTTAACATTTTTTTATTATTTATCTTAAAATAATAAATTTTAATAATCCACAAAATGTTGGCATACCGGAAAAAAAGTGTAACGTTACAGGTTTTGTTACAGTCAAACTTAAATTTTGTTATTGATACTGTTATCAGTACATGTACTTTTAAATAATTAAGTATTTTTAGATATTGCGTCACGGTACAATATTTATATATTGTTTTAAGTTTTATATTATTGAAGTACTTCCGTAGGTTTGACAACACTTTGGCAATCAACTATGGACATTTCAACAAGGCTCAGCTTCTGTCCACAAGACGACAAATACGCAGGTTTATTGAGCTTCAAAATTACTTACCGAGTCTTATTTGATGCAGGTGTTAAAATGCCCATCACGCATGAAGAGATTGAAATAGCGTTCAAGTCCATAACTAATTCTGTTTCTGGATCAGACTCGATCAAATACTCGGAATGGAGATTATTTGATCCGCAATTTGAATTCTTATATTTATTTTTCAACATGATTATAAAAAGTGAAACATTCCTGAACAATGGATAACTTTCAAAACGCTATTTATTATAAAACCTAACCATATACATGTAAAGTGAGAAATTTCGTCGTGCAGACCAATGAAAGCCACACAGTCGTGGATCATTTTGCTCCATGATAATGATTTTAGAATTAAATAAACTTTCTCAAAATAAATGCCTCCCTCAACAATTTGGGAAAAATTAAACTAATCGGGTTTGCAAAAAATTTGAAGAATTTCCAAAAAGATTTTGCCATGTGGCATCTAAGGAATTCAAAAAACACAGTTGACAAAAAAATATTTTCAAAAAGTTTGAAATGTTCAGAAAATTTATAGGGAAAATGCAAAGAAATCGTCGATAGAAAAGAAAAGATTCAGAAATATAACATTCCCGTCAGTTGATTCACATTCTTATGACTGCGTTGTTAAAAATGAAACAAAGATGATAATTACTGAGGCTATATTGATGGAAAAAGCAATAAAATTCTGTCCGAATCAGAAAAAATCACAAGAGGATGAACAGTTTCATTTTTAAAAATACTTCATAATATCAAGCAACAAGGTATATCAGAAGAATCTTGTTCTGTTAATCATCATTGATACAAAATTGTCACTTAAACAACAAACATTGCCTCGTTACTTATTAAATGATATATTTAATTTTGATGAAACCAATGTCTTCTACCTCTTGGTACAAAGTAAGACTTTAAGTGCAAAATAGATTTATGTAAGAAAAAAGACTTAACGACCGGTTTATGCAAAAATGTAAGTGGAAGAGAAAAGTTTAAAATACTTATAATTTGAAAATGTGCTAAACCAAGATGGTTTAAAAATATAAATGGTAATAAATTTAGAATATTATATATATCATCATAATTATTGGATTACTTTAAATATATATTTATTATTGATCATTGTGTAATTGTTAATAAATTATCGATTTTTAAATTACATGGAGTTTATGATTTCCTAATTTCAGGATTTTTAATTTCATAACCAAAATTTTCTTTATTTTCTGGTCTGGAAAGTGAGAAATTACAGATGAATGACTATATACAAGTATTTGGGCGCATATTTGATAAAAGATTAAAATAAAAGAATACATATTTCTTGAATTTTTCAGCTCTTAGAAATAAGTGATTATTGACATTACCTATAACAAGTTTTTCAAGTGAAAAGATCACTAAAATATCATTTTATTATCAGAACGAAGAATATTTCCAAAGAGCTATAGATTTCATTTCTCGAAGAGTGTTGTGTAAGAAATTATTGGTCGAAATCGGATCACTGGAAATTATAAATTGTCAAGAAGCTTCCAAGTCAACGACGAAAGACATCAATACCACCAGATAAAGTGATACAGCCTCAAATAACCCAGATATCAATATTTATGCAGTTACAATTCGTAGAAGTCTTTTTAACGATTTTAATCTTCGTTCTCTTTGGTCGGGAAAAATTAATGCTATCAATAAAGAGCACAAAGGATCATCTAAATTTCTGCAAATGTCACAGGGATTTAGATGTTAATGAATAGAGCTTGGTGATGTTTATACATGAGACTATGATACCTCAATTTGATCCACCTTACCCATAGGTTCGATGAAATCAGCAATATAATGAATATTATGGAATACATACTGTTTAACGGTTATATACACCAATTACCAATCCAGACATGGCTTATCACTTGGAGCTTTTTTACCATACACTTCAACGAGTATTCTATGAGCGTCAGATGCACTTTTATTCAAATTGACATGCAGAATTAGAACTTTCCTCAAATATTCCTTTGTTATTTGAAAATTTGCCATAATTTATGAAGTAAAACAGTAATGTCATTTTACAAGAAAATCCAATCTAAAAATTATTATCTGAAAATTATTCGGATCATGTTTTGTTTCCTACCCATGTTCATTTTCCAACCTATATTTCTTTCCAATCCAAAAAAATATTACAGAAAATAAATTTACTTTTTAAACAAACAAAATGAATAAAAAAAAAGATAGACAATTAAAGAACTAGTAAAGTTAGACTGTGACTTTTGCCTTGCCAGCCTACTCAGCAAGTAGTTTCACCAGATCGCTTCGAAAAGAAAGTGGTGTTATGCGTTTCGTGGAATTACGAGAGACCTATGCACTGGAAACTTGTTAAGGATGGTCAAGCTATCGATGGTAACCTTTATTCTGAACAACTACAGCGAGTTTATGATGCTTTGAGCACTCGTTACCCAGCATTGTTGAATTGCGGTAGAGCACTCCTACAGCATAATACATCACGAATAGTTTGGCGGAAAATTCAAGAATCGCAAGGTCTCGAAGTCATCTTTCACCAAGCGTATGGTTCGGATCTCGTTGCGTCTGATTATCATGTTTCGGTCTCTCTCACATATTTTAAGAGGGAGATGCTTTGGTTCAGAGGAAGAGCTCAAAAGTGGAATAACCGAATTCTTCGCCTCAAAAAATCCGGGTGGCTTCGAGTTATAGAAACTGATGAAGCATATTTCGAGGATTAAAGTGATCTGTATTAAAAAGATTTTTTAAATAAAGTATTTCCTTAAAAACATGAATAACTTTTGACTCAACTGGTAGTAGAAAAACATATTAGCCTT
The DNA here is from genome assembly GCA_037834085.1 of Bipalium vagum. Lineage (NCBI taxonomy): Eukaryota > Metazoa > Platyhelminthes > Tricladida > Geoplanidae > Bipalium > Bipalium vagum. The sequence continues at coordinate 3,483 of JBBMKC010201428.1, read as the reverse complement.
TGCCAATGATTTCATATTGGAATATATTGCTTAGTGAAGGGGGTTAATGGTCAGCCTTAGCTAATGTCATATTAAGCTATGTTATTGTTATCAGCCTCAGAAAATGTACATTACTCTGAAAATGTGCTAAGCCTTACTGAAACCATTCTGATACTATGATATAAATTAAGTAAAAGGAAAATAGTATCACCATTAAAATGGTTCTGGGGTATAGGCCATGAAAACAGTAACTCTGTCATAAATGTTTACGTCCTCACAGTATATACAACATTCCTGAAACCATCCTAGTCATAGATTGTACATTCATGGGCTTATGAAGTGGTTCGCTTATGTAATGAATGTTGGATAATTTGGATAGGACGACATAATATATTAAAGAGGTGGTTCAAATTGTAACAGATCGGCAATTATCACTGACATATCAACGAAACGATGGGCAGAATGTGGTGGGAGTTAAAATAAAATTTAAAACAGGTTGCTGAAAGACATTTCATTCTCACTTGCGAATGTTACGATGAAGGCCGGGCAATGCTTCTTCCGATTATTGGTTATTCTTATAGATGCAGCACGATTTGAGTGGTCAACAGTTTACTTCTTTCAAAGAAATTGACGAATGGCTTCTAACTTGGATCGCCTCAAAAGATGAGAGATCTTTTCAAGATGGAAATAAAAACTGCCTGAAAGATGGGAAAGAATTGCTGCCAGCATGTTATAAAATAAATATACATTTTAATACACTTTTGACCTCTAAAAAACGGACTGAACTAAATTTTCACTTAAGGGCAGTCTTTCATTTTTAGGCGTTTCTTTCAAAAGAAAACTTTAATTTCTCAGATATATAAAAATAGTAGAAGAATTTATATCTGCCTCATTCTTCTAATGACAATCTTAACACCAGGTGATCTCTTACTTTCCTCTGGAGGCACTAAACTGTACAATGAGGTTTTTTCTTTGATATCTTCAGGATGTTGTCGTATAACCTTTTGTAGGCTTTGTAATTCCACAATCTTCTTTTTTACAATATTATTGTTTTTTTAATTTTAAATGTATTTTCACTTTAATCCATTCTGTTGTATTGGACCAATAAAAATTGATCACACAGTTTTATTGATTTATTATCGAGGCTATAAAACGGTTGAAATGGGATGTCTTACCCCGCCCGCCATACTCTCCAGACATTGCTCCGTCGGATGATCATTTATTCCATTCGATGGCACATGGTCTGTCAGAGCACAGCTTTATGACTTATGAGGATGTAAAAAAAAATGGCTAGACCAGTGGATTGCCTCTAAATCAAATAATTTTTTCTATGATGGCATACATAAACATTGGGAAAACGTTGTCATGAGCGAAGGAAATTATTTTTAATAAAAATCTTTTATAAATTTGCTTTGGTTTTTATTTATTTTTTTGATAATTTAAATAAGATTAAAAACGATGGAGTCATATTTGTCGACCTAAAAATTGATTGAGTTCATTTTGTGAGAATGGCATTTGTTAATTTTAATAATCACCGTTTTCCTTTGTATCCTTTCACTATTTCATTGGTAGCGTATTGTTGGAAGTTGATTGAAGCGTGGGCACGGACACAATTGACGTTATCTTAGTGCAGAAGATTTTTTTACCATGTTCATGAGCTTAAACATTTAAGAAAATATCAGTTCTAACGATGAAGTTGACACTGAAAATGAATTATACCAATTAGGAGATGCTTAACAAAGTGAATTGATTTTGAAGACCGTTGCTAAGGTTTGCTTTTTACTTGACATTGAAATTATCACATTTCATCAAAATATTACTGTTTTTTCATCACTTTTAATCAGTTTGGGACAAGTATATAGACCACCGCAATATTATCATGGAGAAAGCAGTTTCCGTTCCCTTCCAGTGACCATGATAAACAGAACAGATTTTCGTTGCAGAGCACTGCACATTCTACCAAAGAACCTGTTTGCATCTTTTGAGAATGAGTTTCAATTTTATTTGCACTGTTTGGTCGAGCCATAAAATCTAGGATATTTTAATTTTTAATAATATGTTTGGAGCTGCTCACAATTGGATCCCATTGACTTTTGAAACGGATAACCATAAACATCGAATTCACATAACATGATGGAATATTTAGAATAATCCTTTGACATAACCAGAGTTCTTGCAATCTGAAAACAAAGGAATCAACTCTTCTTAACTTCAAAATAAATAAATAGTGCCAGTCTCGTAAAATTGAACTGAGTTTTCATTTTTCCTTTAGGTGGAGGTCCCCCATAATAAAAGAGAAAGGAAAATGTTGACAGTTTCGAAGAAAACGTTTTCTGTCCTTCAACGCTGGCGTAAAATGAGAGGGAATTCGTATGAAATTCTAAAACCTGATTTATAAGGAAAAATATATGAAAATGTCCAACCCGCTTTCACCCGATTGTATAATATCAATTTCCTGATGACGTACACATTGCCAAGATCAATCAGCCACCATTTGGTTGTGTTCCATCCTTTGCTTTCATAGCACGAATCTGTGTAAATGAAGTAACACTGTCATTCTCAATCAAACAATATTACTGTTTCGCATCTCGTTATCATAATTTCCGTCCACTCCAAGAGATGCATACCAAGATCTGCGAAAGTTTGCAGAGTTTGTAAACTTATTCCGTGATATCAGAACATCTAAACCAAATCAATGATTAAAATTACTTTAATGGTTCTGGTACCTTTAGAGGCTGAATTCGTTAAAATCAGATAAATAAAATATGCAAGTTTCATCGTAACATTTGCAAGTGAGAATGAAATGTCTCTTAACAACCTGTTTTAAATATCATTGTAACTCCCACCACATTCTGCTCATTGTTTCGTTGATATTTCAGTGATAATTGCGGATGTGTTACAATTTGGACCACCTCTTTAATATATTATGTCGTTCCAAGCAAATCAACACCATTTACTCTCAACATTCATTACATCAGCCCATCGATGTACAATTTATGACTACGATGGTTTCAGGAATGTTGTAGGTACTGTAAGGAAGTAAACATTTATAACAGAGCTAATATTTCATGGCCTAAACCCCAGAACCATTTATGGTGATATTATTTCCCTTATATTTAATTTACATCATAGTAACAAAATGCTTGCAGTAGGGTTTAACACATTTTCAGAGTAATGTACATTTTCTGAGGCTGATAACAATAACATAGCTTAATATTACATTAGCTAAGGCTGACCATTAACCCCCTTCACTAAGCAATACGTTCCAATATGAAATCATTGGTTTTCACTCAGCAAAAGAGTAATATAATTTTATGATATTTTCTCCAACACTTCCTTTTCCTCTGCTGCAGCCCAGGTTATGTAATGTGATATCAGATATAAATTATAATAATATTAAGTAATTTCATATTATTTTTTATTTTATTAAATTCATTATTATTATTATTATTATTATTATTATTATTATTATTATTATTATTATTATTATTATTATTATTATTA
>JBBMKC010201417.1:0-14038 GCA_037834085.1 Bipalium vagum | reverse complement strand
GGCTTTGATTGCTTCGGTTGGATTGACGTTTTTGAAGGGTTTGGTTGAATTGGTTGGTCAGAAGGTGGGAGTCTCCACACTTGTTTTAGATGTATTGTCTTACGTATGGTTGTGTGTAAAAATGGACATTGTAAAGCCAATGATTCATCTTTTAATTTTGAATTTATTTTGTATGCTATTATTTTAATAATTACGATTGTTCCTATGTTTACTACTGTTAATTAATTCAGAAAAAATTCCATAATAAATAAATATATTTCAAAAAATAATGCTTTTTCCTGTTCTGATTATTTAAGCAATAATCATTAGTAAATTTAATTATTTCCATTAGATCCCCTCTCAAAGAAATCTCTTCATCTTCTTCGCCTTTATTTCTATTTTCTTTTTATTTTCGTTTTTTTAGAAGGTACCTTTCACATACGCATGGCGTGCTCTGACCGCTGAGCTACATCCCCCGACTATTTTTCCATTTATCTCACAACTACTATTCAATAAAAAATTTTAAAAAAATTTTTAAAAAATTCACAAAATGAAAAAAAAATAATTTCAGGTTTTACACTGACTTTCTCTTTAAAATGTACATGGTGGGTGAAATGTCTTTTCAAATTAAAACAGCTTATGAAAGTTGATTGTTGTTTTACTTAATTAATATTTATCATGTCATGATTAATAAATTTAATATCTGTAGCAAATATTTTAATTTCATTGTTCTACAAAATATAAAGAAAATTATTATCTCACTGCTTAAACCCTTTTCACCTTCCTGCCTTGAGCCTTGTTGTCTGGCTAATTCGGGATATTGTCGTGTAGATTAGCGAATGAGTCAGGATATAATTCCTTGATTCATTCATTGGGAGTTACTTATTAACTTTTTCGTTCTCAGCCCATGAACCTTGGTTGTCAAACTACTTCGGGCCATTAAGCAATTCTCGGTGTAATCCCAGCCTGAGCCGTGGATAGAAATATGATTAAATATATTCATCAAAGAGAGAGATAAAATTACTTGTGATTTCAATAAAAATAAAAAATATATATAAAAAGTATAGTTTCAGGAAAGAGATTTTGAAGACTAAAAAAGAAAATAAAATCAAAGCAAACTAAAATTCATAATAAAAAAAAATATTTTTAATTTATTTAAAGATTTTTTAAAATTTTTTTCTTTAAAGTTTATTTTTTTTTTAAAAAAATAAAGGGAATTTAGAAATAGAAATTTAATTTTTTTAAAATATAAATTTTTGGTAAATATTTTAAATTTTGTAAATTGAGATTTTTGAATTTATTTGATCAACAAATTAGTTTAGATAATTTTGATTGATTAATTAATTGATTTTTTATAGTATGTAATAATCTACTTATAAATAATAAAGTTATGTTGTAGATAAATATGATATGATTGCGCGATAACTGACGCAATCGGTTGATAATCTTTGAATGTCCGTTTCCTTGAAACCAAGTCGACGGAGCACGTTATCATTTTAATTACCTATGTAATTTCACCTGACTTAAATAGTGTAAGAACCTGGTTGCATTAGATGAAGGGCCGGTGGTATTCAATATCTAAACACGATGTTGATGACTAAACAAGAAACACGAGGACTATGGTGCCTAATGCAGATTTTTCTCTAAAGAGGTGGCTTTTCTTAAATAAAATTTTGTTGATTTGTCAAACTATGGGAATTTTAAATTATAACTTAATTAACTAACATTTTTAAAATGAATTTGAAATAATAAATTGACTGTGTTCTTTAACTCACTTTTAATTTCCGGTAAAAAGTATGACTAAGAGCTGAATTTTTAACTAGGTGCTTTTCTTTTTGTCATTTTCTTTCCATCTTCCTCTCCAGTTTTCGTAACGTAGAAATCAATAACCAAAATTTTTAAAATTAGTGTAAATTTATTTACAGTAAAAATCGTGTTATCTTGTTTTTTTCGATTTATTATCTTCATTTTGGTATCATTAGTAAATCTTTACAATCGATTTAGTAAATATAAATTTTGAAAAAAAACTTTTCGATTTAGTGTTTGTTAAACATATTTTTATTTGATTCAGTGCTTGATTTGTTCATAGATTAATTGTAAACGTGTTTGAAATAATTTGACACCAAACTTTACTAATCTCTCATACTTTGAGTAGTGAACTTAAATATTTTAAGTTTACTCCTGACGTCACACTGATACAAACAGTTTATGTTAAGTTTTCCATCTTTTCTAAAATAATCTACATCGCAAATTTTAAAACTTAACTTTAAATAGTTGAATAAACACTGCTGTGGTAGTTTCCACATTGTGCTTAACTTATTATCTGTAAGATTCAATACAAATTTATTCACCTGTTATGGTAAAAAAAATTTTCAAATAATTCATTTAACAATATATGTATAATTTTTATTTAATAACTTAAATCGGTAATAATCAGATAATTGAACACATTTCGATAATTTATCAGCTCTTGTCCTAAAAAGGTTTCACTAATTTCCGATTTCAGTCTATTTTTATTAGTTGTACACGTGATTCATTATTGATTTTTCTCTTTTATTACTTATATTTTATTTATTAGTATTTGGTTTAACTATTTTTCATTTCCTCTATTATTTATATTTCCAAATTTTTTAATAAAAAAATAAATAAATACAAAATTGAAATTCGATAAATATAAGTCATTTTATTAAAAATTATAAAATATATTTTAGAAATTTTAATATTTCTATTTTTGAAAATAATCCGAAAACAAGATTCAAGAAATTGATATCGTTACTCAGTCACCACTCAGATTTTATATTTTATGGATAAAGCAACAATTTTCAGTATAACAAATGTTTTTATTAAACATATATTAATATATTTTTTTATTTATATAATAACAATAATATATAATTTAAGAATTAAAATTAAAAAACCAAACGAGGTAATTAATTTCAACTCCTTTTCTTCACATTTTCATGTCACTTTCTAATTGTTCCAAATATTTATCATATTTAAAATTAATTTCTTTGAAGTTATATATTTATTCAAAAAATCATACTGAAGACTTTATTTTAAACTTTCATATTGTCATTATTTTCTTGATTATCTACACATTAAAAATCAAAAACTACCTTCAATCTAAATATTTCTTTTCTTTATATCTTTTCTTTTCTTTATATTTTCAAAATTATTTTCAATTAAGAATATTATATTTAAACATGATCATTACCAATAACGAAATTTTGATCGATCGATCATTTTATCGATTTTTTAGAAAATGTATTTATATTTAAATTAAAACTAAAATTACAATATAAAGTCTACTCATAAATCAATACATTATTTTTTAAAAATGCAAGATTGATAACATCTAATGATTGAAATGGTAACAAAAAATCAATACGGGCCCATTTGTGGTGCATCAGATAATCATAAAATTGTCAATGTGATTTTGTATAGCCAAAGAATCGATAGAAAGATCGAGAAAATAACTTTTATCAATTGAGAAGAGTGTGCTCATTGAAAACTCTTTCTCGTTGAATTTTAACGTTTCCTCTCCATCGATCTTGCTCCAATCGAGCTCGATTCACAACGTCTGACACAGCCTCTGACTTTGTTCGTACTCTTGTCGTTATGGGACCATCGGATTTACGACAAGTCACATGATCTTCACTTGTCACATCTACATCGGGAATTACATAAAGAAAGATTTAATTAGAAAATACGAATCAAATGTGCAAAAATTTCTATTTCTAATCATTTTTTTAAATTAATCGAAATTAATCGATATTTTTTCGATAATTTCATAAAAAGCAAAATAAAAAACATTTGGAAAATATCAATAAAATTTATTATTGACATCGAGAAATAAAACTTTACAGGAAAAAATTAAAAATTAATGAAATAAAATCATAACTTTAATTAATGATTATTAATAATTCAGAGATTAACAATAATAAAAACATAAAAAATGGATTTTCACAGCAACAAAAATGTCAAGTGTTAAAAACTGTCAGATAATTTTCAAAAGTTTACTTTAAGATGACATCATAATCAATCGTTATAAAATCGAACAGAGTAATTAAGTCAATTTAAAGAAATCGAAGTTAATATAAATAAAAATTTTCTTTTGTGAAAAATTATTATTCTTTTTAAATTATTATTATTAATTATCAATTATTAATATTATTTATTATTATTATTATTATTATTATTATTATTATTATTAATTTATCTTGAATATCATTTTTTTTAAAACAATAAATATTATTTATAATTAATTTAATAATTATTCATTATAATTAATAATTTAATTTTAAATTAGAAAAATACCAAATATTATTTAATTCAATCATGCTAATAATGATTAAAATTAATATTCTGAAAATTGATAATATTTAGACTGATAATTAATATAATTGATATTGGATTATGATAAATTTAGATTCAGAAAGTAATATATAATTAATCAATAAATTAATAAATTAACTGATTATTAACTGATCTGAAATAGAAGAATCAATTTTCATATGATATTGATTCAAATTGAATATTTTTCGGAAAATCGATTTTAAAATTTTAGAAATACCGAGCCGTCTAATTAAATCAATTAATCAAAAGAAATTATTTTATATTAAAAAATTATTCCTATGATGAATCCGTTTTAAAGTTAATAAATTTGAAAATAAAAACAAATATTATAGTAGCTTAAAAATTATATTTTTTAAATAATTTTCTATACATGACTTCTATAATTATGATAATAATAATAATAATAATATAATAATTATTAATAAATTATTAATAATTAATAATTGATATTGGATTTGATAAATTTTATTTCAATAGATAATGTTCATCTTTTAATATTTCAATATTTACATAATAATATTTACCTTCAACAAATTAATAAATCTGAAAAATTATTTGAAATTAAAGAAAAAAATTCAATATAATATCGATTTATGTTAAATAATAATTGAAGAAACAGAAATCGATTTGACAATTTACTGAATCAATATTTATCAACCTTGAAGTTCATCATGACTTGCAAATGGTAAATCGTCGGGATGATATACTTCATTCGTATTCACATTGCGCGAGCTAATCTTTTCGTGCTGTTTGATAATCTTAACGGCTCCCGGAGACGAAACCGATGAAGGGACGTCCATTTTTATCAAAAAGTGTGTATCAGTTTTTCTTTTGCAAAATGTCTCCAACAAATAAAGCATCACCATGTAAAATGTTAGGCTTGAAATAATGGAAATTACAATCCATACAACGACCTGAGCAGAAGAGAACAAAATTTTTATAATTTATAATTTTTTTTTATTTTATTTTAAATATTAAATATTTTCCAAAACCATGGATAATGTCGATTCGGTTCAACAATAAAATATCAGTTTGATAATAAAAATGTATTACATTTTTAAATATTGAAATATTAATGATTATAATAAATAATTAAATGATATTATTTTAAAAATATATTTTAGAATAAAATTATTATTAAATAAATAAACTTTAAAAGGTTTTTACAAATATTTTATAAAATATATTTTTATTCATTTAAAAAATGTATATTTAAATTATAGTATTATATATAATGAATATTTTTCCTGAACAATAAATAAAATAAATCTATAATTATAAAATTATTTTTTATTGAAGATTGAAACAAAACCAAAATTAATGAAAGATTTTCAAAATTAAGCCATTTATAAAATTCAATAAAAGGAAGTAAAACAAAGCAGAATATGCTTAATAACTTATTTCAAAAAGTGTCAATTATTATGAACTCCTATTTCCCCGGGATACCTTTTTAAAAATTTGTGTCATTACTACACCACGAGTCATGAAGCGGTGATCCTACCAATTCTATATTATTATCTTTGAAATGATCAAAAATTCTTATCATCACCAGAAATATGAATGATCTTTGACAAAAAACAAAATACAATAGAGAAAATTATCTGAGAATTTCTCATCAATATTTATATTAACATTACAAAAAGAAACGCACTTAACAACATTTCCGTTTGTTAGAAATGAATTAAAAGCAATCTCAACTTGTTTAATATAACTAAATAATGATATATCGACCGGATAACTCAATTTAACGATTTTTTAAAATTTAAAATGTACAAACTTCTCAGTGGAAAATAATCAATCAGATTCCACCAAAAACGAAGTTCATTTAAAAATCAATGTTATGAGAAGAAAAGAAAAATTTTAATGAAATAATTCCATTAAAATTAAAAATTATTAATGAGATATTTTCAAAATCAACAGATTTTCGAGATGAAACATTTAAATGTTGATCTAAAAAGAAAGAACAATCTCAGAGTCCTGATCAATAATGAATTTGATTTAATTATGGACTTTTTAGAGCTTCCTGGTAATTTTGTTTTGGTTTACAGCCCTAATATCAGTAACTTGTCTTTCAATCGTCTTTTGGTAATCATTAAATCAGAATGGCTACAGGGACAGTAAACAGTTTTCACAAAAAAAGAAAAACACAACTTTTCCATTTCTACTTCAGACTTTCTGGTCTGACCTTGTTTCATATATTTCTTTTATTTATCGGATTTTTTGGTGATGATAAAGTACTGACACGAAAATCATCCATAAGCACTTATTTTTCGTTGAAAGATATCAGATTTTGGTATCAACAAAAACACGTGAAATTCAGAAAAAAATATTGAAGAATTTTTAACCATAAATAGCTTACAAAACAAGTTCAAAATGTAAAAATTTCAGTCAATTTCAGGACAATCAATAAACTTTTTTAAAAATATGTCATACTTGTTAAAACAGCTAAATAAAATAATTACATATCTGCTGCGTGATAGTACAAATTAACAAAATTTTGAAAAAATCAAATTCTAAAAATGTACCAAATATCATAAAAAAAACAACCAAGAAATTTTGTTGACAATCTATTAATTAAAAAAGTCGATAACATTGAAAAACTAAGATCAATGTGATATTAAATAATAACGTTTTTAAATGAAAACCTTTCACTACACACCTGTGAACTTTTGTGTCACCAATTTTCTGCTTTCTAGAGGCCATAAGCTCACAGCTAAAGGATAAATGAAAGAAAGATTTCCTGCATTAGACGGAAAGTATATTGCGTCTGGAGAGTTGTGTGGATATTTTGAGGGTGAATAATTTTATTAATGAATTTAATCAGAATTTGCTTTTCTCAATCCAAAAAACAAAGAAATGTTGCGCTTTTTAAAAGTATTATTTACGATAATTAAAAAACTTGAACTCATCATTAGATACAATTTCTGGGTTCCCCATAAAGTGTCTGAAAAGACGTATTTTTCGAATTGAGACTTGCGAATCTCTAACTGAAAGAAACGAAAATGTCTTTTTCTTAATGCGAATTACGATGCGGAAAACTGGTTCAGGAAGAAAATGTCAGAAGAAACAGATTTTGTGATACAGCAGATGAAACTCCATTGACATCAAACTTGGTAAAATCGTAGTAGGAACTAAAATGATATTTCACTATGAAATGCTACAGCACACAAAATTTTAAAAACCTTCCTCTTAGTTACCAGATCTTAAGTTATTCAAATAGGTAAAATAGAAAAATTCCGTTTCATTGATTGTGGGACAATTAATTGGACTTTATGATTAACTCGCCATACTCACCTGACATTGTGCCTTCGAATTAAAATTTATTCCAATCGCTACAAAATTTAGAGATTAAAATTAGGCCATTAAAACACACGAGTTTGCGACCTTAGACAATTACATATTATTATTAACATAAGATTTTTCAGTTGTCAGAGAAATGATGAAGAGTAAGTCAAAAGAATGTTTATTTTCATTTAAATTTCTTATTTTTTTACAATCATTTTATTAACAAGTCTTTCATTCACATACTTTACCCCCATAGCCTATCATACCTTGACTAAGAATAATATTAACCGAAAATTATTTTCAAAAATTCACCAAAGAAATAGTTGATTCTAATATAAACCCAGAATTGACTTCAAATTTATTAATATGATATCCTCACTTGTATTATCTTAGTTTTCCGGTTTTGATACTTACATTCACATCGTGGACACCATCTTTCATCAATGTCTGGCATCATATAAGGACATCGACTAAAAAAAATGCTATTAAATGTCACAAGAATCATCATTAACTAACCAATTTTCAGATTCAACTGATTGTATATAGACTTTCTTGGTTAGTGTGGAATTATATGCGCCCTTACTTGGTAAATTACATATACATTTACATCTATAATCATTGTAAGTTGCCTTATAACAGAAATTATACAATATAAAAATTAAGGATATTTTACTTTAACGATTACAATTAAAGATAAAAACACAAAGCAATAGGCTGTGTTTGTTAACATAATATAATTAGTTTATATATAATTTAATTTGAATTTTTACTTAATTTAAACATAAATTAAAGAAAGTTTCCTGAACTTTTATCAAAATATTTGTATTTCTTCTAAACAGTGTGTCATTTTATGTAATTTATTCAAATTTTTCATAAATCTAATGGTAAATTAAAATTTCGTGTTCTAATTTAGATTTCTCAATTTTTATTTCTATTTTTAAAAATATTTTCAAAATATCATTAATAAGATATTAAAATGAATCATTTGTTACTGGAAAGTATTAAAAGATTTACAGTCTAAAATGAGAAGAATAAATCTAGAGAGGCTTGACTCTGATCAATTTGGTAAGTCATTGACTTCATGCTAGTAACTTAAAATTAGTTGTGGCTTACCTTCAGGATTGGTTATTTGGAATATCTATCATATGAGATAGGTATGAGAATGAAATGACCAAAGCTTATAAATTTATTATAAGATCAAAATTGTGAAGCTCACCTCCAGAATTCTGTTCAAATATGTCCAAGTGAATCATAGTTCAGTTGACTTTTCCATGAATTCCAGTCAGAAGATTTTTGTAAAGAAATATAAAAAATCCATACTGTTTTCTTGACTACATGTGGAGACAGAATCCCTATTATTAACTGACGGACTGTGTTAAATTATCTTATAATGATAAAAGATATAAGAGAAATTGGTATCCTAACACAGACTGTTTCTAATAGATGATTTTTTTGCATTTTACGTAAGGATTAAACTTTTTAAATATTTAAATTTTAAGGGATTTATCAAGTATTAGCATCAAATTATTTAAAATCAATAAATGAAAAAATATTCAAGAGACACTGAATCGAAGAAAGAGTTAATACCTTTATCACCAACATTTAAACCAAAACAATGTGCTGAATCGAATTAATCAAAATAAAAAAAATAAATTGAATTGAACTCTTAGTAGCTGAGTGAAAGTCAAGTATTTATTAAAGTTATTAAAAATAATGAATTTTATCCATTCTAATTAATTAACTTTATTTTTCTTTATATAATTTAATATTTAATAATTATGATAAAATATTTTGACTTCTTTTACAAAATAAAAAAATTCAAAATCAATTAAATAACGTGTTTTTTTAAATTGCAGAATTCTTAAGAGTTAAATAATAAGCTTAAAAATTAAATTTTAATTAATTCTGTTACTATGAAAGTAGACTCACAGTAAATATCATTATATCTGAATAGATTGATGTAAATGGAAAAGAAATTTCAGGAACTTCTGAAATATATATGAAAACTTAGAAATAAAAAAAAATTATTATTTTAGCTGAAGGAAGGCATCGCTTTACCGGATAAATGCCAAATTTGAGAATCAAGTTTAACAATATAGACGTCAGAATTATTTTTATTTTCATATTCTTTTGAAATTTTTTCGAAAAATAATTTCTCCATAGTGTTATTTATTTATTTCCTGTCATCGACAAACCTATTTTATAAAATAAATTACTATTATAACAAATGTTGCAGAGCTAATTTGATTTCCTAACTGGTCAGTCATACAATATATAAATCAAATGTAAAAAAAATTATAAAAAAGTTTCGGTTAAATCTCAAAACGAAATTAAAATAAAATATTTGTTTTAACAATAGACCACATTTTTATCCGAAAATAAATATAAAATGCATGTACGATCTTTCAATTCTTTTTTGACAATAATTTAAAATGATTAATGAAACATGGGATAATATTTACGTAAAATCATATAACCCCTTTACATTGCACAAAAGGCTCTACGCAAATTAATGGTTTTAAAACGAAAATATTACATTAACCATATTGAGCCTTTGGATTTTTATGTCTGTCTTTAAATAAAAGTTTGAATGATTAAGAGCTAAATTCCAAAAGACATGTCGATAATAAACTCTGCACTTCAAAAAAATCGAAATTCTGGTCTAGCTAAGAAAAATACATTTCGAGAGAAATTGGTTATTGTGCATACTAATTTTCAATAAAAAAAACACCCTACTTATTATTTTTAATGAATTGCATTTGTTGTTTAATCAGATATCCACATTTTATTGTGCGTCATTTAAATATGTAAGTAAATAACTCACTTAGCAATATGTGAGTTATGATAAGAAGAACACAAAATTTCATTCAACCATTGGACTTTTAAAGAGATCAATTAGTAGGACTTGATGAAGCTGAAATAAGTTTCAGAGAAATCTTCAAATTTTATGGAGTAGATCATTCCACTATTTTACAACTTAGTGTCTATTATTTATAATGATAAATGCTTTGAAAAGTTAATAAAATCAATGTTGTTTCATTAGATGGGAAACGTTCATGTATCAATTACACAAACATTGTATGGATGTGTATCAACACTTAGATCTTTATTTTACTTGTACCCAGACCCTTAATATTTCATTTTTAATTGTAAAATACTGATTATTTCTCTTATTTTGCGTCTTAATGTACATTTACATATCATAACTACTTTTTATACACACATATACCCATTCTACGACTTGTAAAGTAGTCCCTTACCTTTTACCAATCATTAATTTACTTTTTTCAAATATCCCAATTCTTTCTAACTTGCTAATTCTTTTTATTCCAAGGGGAAATACTAATTATAAATTTGACCATTTGTAAACTCGTTAACAACTGATAATCACAAGTTCCTAAAAACCTCAAAAACTTCTTTTGTAGTAGCAAAATTACTTTAATTGATTCTTGCATAATAGCTTGTGATAATCATCCACGAGGAATCAGATAAGATGATATTAAAATTTAATTAAGCTCTAAAATATACACAAAGTTTCATAGTAAATTTTGCAATATTTTGTAAATCAAATTTGGAAGAAAAATAGAAATAATTCAGTGGATGTCAAATTCAATTAATTAACTATTTAGAAATTAAATTAAATTTCACAAACTTTATAATAAATAATTTATTATATTTTAATGTTCTTATAATATTATTTATTTACTTTATTTTTGGATAAATATATAATATTTTTATCTGTAATTTTTGAAAATATATTTTCTATTTTTCAATTTTAAAAATGTCAAAAAGTATACAGAAATCATACTGCTTTTTAGCACAGATACATGAATGAAAGTCCACACAACAAATCAGTCTTAAATTGCAAAATTTTTCCTACAATCAATGAACAAATCAAATATCAAAAGCAATTAATAAATATAAAATCGAGTCAAATATAGCTAAATCTAAATCAAGTCAATAAATTGAATCAAATAAGAAAATAAATCGAATATAATAATATCAATAAGTCAAATTAATTTAAATATTAAATTAAAAAGAAACAACCAAACTCACTGCTTTTGAAGTTGATGAGTACTAGGGTCGTTTGATGAGCCCGAACTGATACGCCCTAGTAGCGCAGGGCACACCTTTTGCTCCTGTCACATAAAAATGGTTATAATAAAAATGCTCACCAACAATTATTCTTCGATAATTATTGACGATAATTGAAGTTTCCTATTAATTTTTCCAATCCGACATAATTCTTCTGATGCTCCTTACTTCATATCATCTTAATTCTAATAATCAATTAAAAAAAACTCCGAATTCTTTTGTGGCAGTCCATTGAGGATTCCAGTACCTTTTGTAATGATCTCGCGATTAATCAGTCGCAAACCATTATTCTTAATTAGGAATGTCAATTCCCTTTTTAGGCACTTAATTTTTTATCATTTAAGTACAAATTGATCTGTTTTAAATTTAAATATTTTAAAAGAAAATCATCTTTAGAAAAAATGAATATTGTTTTGTTACAGGTATAGTTCATATAATAATAATGAAAGAAGGAAAAATGTTAAATATTGAAACAAAAGTTTTGGTGCATTTTTTACTGCATTTTTCTCATTTGATTTTTTTAAAATATGGGTGATAAATATTATGTGATATTTGTAAAAATTCTTTTTTAAAATTTAATAAAAAGACAAAAAAACATAAGTACATTCTATAATAGTGTAAAAATGAATATAACTTAAAAGACAGAATGATGGATGGATGAGAAAGATGAAAAATTAAAAACTTGAAAAGAAAAACGAGGATGGAAGAGATACGAAACAAAATTAGAAACAAAATTACGGAAAGGATTTAATGATTTAAGTGATGAATTAAATAAATACATAAATAAATAAAAGATTAATTAGGTAATAAAATGAAAAAATTAACATATCATAAAAAGAAATTTTTTAGATAATAAAGAAATTAAAGAATTTAAAAAAGCTATTCAAGAAATTCAAGAAGAACATTTTGATAAAACAAATGAAAATTAAAATAAATAAAAATATCAAAGTAAAATTTGGATAAATAAATTACATATAAAAACAATTACAGTTTTGAAAGCTTGTAAAGATCTTACAAAAAAAATTTCATAAAAGATAATAACATGTATTAAAATCTGAAAATGAAAAAAGTAAGAGAAAATATTAAATTAAAAAATATAAAATTGTTCGAAATAAATTGTGAAAAAAGTATAAAAAGAATTTAGTCAAACCAATGGGTTAGTAGAAAAAGAAAAAGGTAAATAATAATCCTTGATCTGAGTTCGATTCATTAAAAAGATACTATGAGCATGATTAAATATTTTGTATTTAAAAACCCTTAAAATAAAAAAAAATAAAAAAGGATAATAATCATTTAAAATAAAAAAAGTATGTCAACAAAAAATATCGAACAATTTAAATCTAAAAAAAACTTATTGTTGAAATTCAAAAATTAAGTAAAAAAAACATAGAAAAATAAACTCACAAACTGATTTTTATTTGCAAGATTATTTAATTAAAATTAAAATATTAAAAAAAATTAATATCAAATACATATGGTTACATTGATAGAATTACTCAAACAGAATAAAATATTATTTCAACTGAGATTCAAATAGAATTTAAAGGATAAAAAATGTTTTCAATCAGAAATTTTTAGAACTACATTTATAAAAAAACATGAGAATATTATTGTAAAGAAGAAATCTACTAAAATTCCAGAGTTAGTAAAAAAATCGTTAAACTTTAACAAGTGAAAAGACGGAAGACATTAAGGACTTTTCAAGGTGGTTGCTAAGATATTATAAAGAACCTTTTCAATATTATTTTCTAAATAATAAATTAATAAGATAATATTTTTTAAAAAAATTATTTATTAATAAAGAAAACAAAGGTTTTTTAAATTATTGTGTAGATTTTATTAAAAATGTAAAATATTTTTTATATATAAAAAAATTCCGAAAATGATATTGTTATTTGTTGCTAAAAAGTCACAACTTCCATAACATACATTTGTATATTTATCAAACCGTTTCGGTTTTTGTTTTATTTGTTATTAAAACAAATGAAATTACATTATTTTTCACATAAAATGTTTGTATTTAATTCGAATATATTGAACTTTAAATTATATTTATTTTATTTAAAGGTTTTAATTTACACTTTTCCTTTAATTGATTTATTATTAAATCAATATACAATTTCTTTTGTTTCACTCTCAAAAGTTAATATTTAAATATCAAATTCTTTTTCATTTTTATATGGAAGCATAATCCAATCTTCCTTTTGTTGGGTATATCAGAGGCACGCAATCCGATTTTGACAATAGTAATAATAATAATAATAATAATAATAATAATAATAATAATAATAATAATACTAATAATAACAATATTTAAGCAAGG
>JBBMKC010201406.1:0-14039 GCA_037834085.1 Bipalium vagum | reverse complement strand
ATTTCTGGGAATTTTTCAATGACTTTCAAGTACTAATTAATTTTTAATTAATTAATATTATTATTATTATTATTATTATTTATGCATTATTTATCTTTTTTATTATTTATTTTTCCCCGGGGGGTGTCTTGGTAAACCCAACACATTCAATGAAAACTAGACCTCTGACAATAGTTCCTCCAAATCTTTCTTTCCTTGCTTTGCTCTGGCCGCATTTAGTCTCTCCCTAATAGTTCTAAATTGCCGTTCGACCTGGCTATTAGTATTGTGATGGTATGGGCTTGAGAACCGTAGTTCTGTATTTATACTTTTCGCGAACTCTATCATCTTTATTGACTCAAATGTCTTTGCGCAATCCACATTGATAGTCTTTGAACTACCGAACTTGAAAACCAAACTTTTCTTTATCACATCTATAATTGTCTCTTCATCCTGCCTTTCTGCTGCTGTTAAACAGATATATTTACTGTACTGATCTATTATACCTAGGATGTACTTCTTCTTTCTGCTTTCCGTTAACGGACCGCAGATGTCGATATAAATATTCTCAAATATTTCAGATGCTTCCAATTTCACTGTGGCCTCTTTTGTCGCCTATGTAACCAATTTATGCTTCTGGCATGCTTCGTATCCTGACAGTACCCTTCGTACTTTACTCCACAAACCCTTTATATCATGTTTTCCCTTTATATATCATAATTAGGGGGTTAAAGTTATTTAATTTGCCTATTGTAGTAATACTGATCAGTTATAGTGCTTCTTGTCTTCCAGACTTTTATTCCATTACAAAACTTAGCAAGTCACAATTGAACTTTACATTTATTAAAAATATCTTCAACAAAAGAGACATTTCTCAGCTGCATCTGTACTTAACTTGAACTAATAAGCAATTTATCAAATTTACATTTTTCAGTCTAAATTTTATTTCCTTTTAAAATATAATGAAAACCAAACTTGTGTCATTACCAGACATACCAAAATAAAAGCTTCGGATTGATATTACAACAATATTCGGGTAATGTAAAAACCGCAACTTTTTGCACCAACCTAAACAGAAACAAGAAAAATTTAAATATTGGATATTTTATTTTTATTCTTTTCACATTGGTAAAAATTATAAATATATAAAAAATTAATAAAGACATAATTAATATTTAATAAATAAAATTAATTTGATTAATATAATTAATTTTAATTAGAATAAAACTTTACTTAACGAAATATAAAAATATTTGCACATGAGGAAATACAAAAGCAGAAATAAAATAAAATATTTATTTAGGAATTAAAATGGAGAGATTAATAAAAGTAGAAAAGTTTCCGACAGCGAAAAGGACAGTTCACCAAGCAGTCATAAATAAATATTTGATGTCCCAACAACAGCAGCAGGCGAGTTTTGTTCAAAATTGGTAAAAGAAAACAGAAATGGGATGACGACAAATTTGCTTTGGAATCATGCCATTTGCGGAGTGAATGTGAAACTTTGTCAATAATTTTGGCTTGTTGAAAAATTTGGAAGAAAATTTATTTTAAAAAATTATTTCTCTCTTCTCTACCCTTCCATGGAAGATTGGGAGTGTTTCAGAATTTTCGGACATTTTCTGGTTATATACAATATTTTCTTACTATTAATTAATAAATATATTAAAAATATTTTCCATTTGAAATGTGGGGAATGCACGGATTTTACATTTTAATGTCACATGTCATTGGTTTCACTTTTGTTCTTGGACACCGTTTATAAAATTTTTATTGTTTCTGCAACTTTATCATTTTATTAAAGGAGAAATCAATCTTCGAAATGTTCTAATCAAATTTTCGAACGAAGTACCATTTCTACTGTAAAGTCCAGCTCATCAAAAATTATAATCAATTTTTTATAACTCTATTTGTTTGATTATAGTAATGATTTTCATATGATTTTCTGGTGTTATATCCATTTTTGGCATTAAAACATTTAAAAATTCTAAAAAAAGATATGTTCTCATTTATTTGCACAATACTGCAAGTAGAATATGAAGTTTCAAAATGACAGTGTTAGGTTGAATGAATTTCACAAAATTGACTTCTTGTCATAAGAACAAATGGTCTATTAACTCAAATGTCCCAAAAAACTGGTGAATCTGCGAATCGCCCATAAATGATCACTCTTATACTGCATCAAGATCAGAAAATATAAACTGAGCCTTTTGACAAGCTCTCCATAATTCAGAAATATAAATGTTAAATGTGCCTATAGATATTGGAATAAGGACTGACAGTCTTTAAAAAATAATTATAAACAAGTCTGGCATTGTGTAATGGAATAATAAAAATGGAAAAGAATGAATTGTAAAACTCTTTGTAAAAATCCCAGAATCTCTGACAATATATCAAAAAAGAGAAGAGAAGAGAGAAATAAGATTAAAGAAAATATTCAATATTTGACTATTTTATGTTTATTAATAGTCTGAATTAGAATCAAGGTAAGTGTAAAACGTTGTCCTTTTGTGATTTATTTTAAGAAAACCATTAGGGAACAACCATAGATATTAGTCATTTTATTAAAAAACAGTTTTGATTGGTGTATGGAAGGAAATTAAAAAGATATGTGAAAGTATTTTTAAAAAGTTTTATAAGTAGGTTTGTGTTGAATTTGAGTTATTTTTTGTATTTTTTACCGTTTAGAGATAAATAAGACTCTGGCTTTGAAACAGATTTATGGAAAAAAGGGGACATGGACAGAATAACGATCAAACACCTCATGGTCTGTATCTTAAGTGTATTAAAATTCTGTTTGCCACTGAATACAATTTCAATCATTAGATTCTGGAATAACATATTCACTAAAGGTAAAATATATTGGGTTGTTCAAACTACGAGCTACTCCAGAAGAATAAAACTATAAATTCGGAAATCTATTGTGAGCAGCTGCAGAGAATGAGCGATTCTAACCAACAAAAACGTCCTGAGCTGGTCAATCGAAAGGGGGTAGTCTTCCACCACGATAACGCAAGACCACATATCAGTTTGATCACTCGCCAAAAATTGGTCGACCTTGGATGGGATGTTTTGCCACATCCACCCTATAGTCCAGATCTTGCCCCTTCCGATTTCCATCTGTTTCGCTCCTTGCAAAACTCATTGAATGGTATAGCGTTTAGTAATGAGGGCTTTATCAAAGGGCACCTTGAGAGGTTCTTTACAGAGAAAAACGCAGACTTCTATCTGTGAGGAATAATGAAGCTACCATAGAGATGGCAGAAGGTAATTGATCAAAACGGAAAATACATAATAGATTAATATTTTTTTTGTTATATTAAATAAATGTGTTTAAACTGTGCAATAAAAACGCACTGACTTTTTGAACAACCCAATAGATCTTTTTATGTTAAATTTTTGTTAGATCAATTAAATAGATCTATACTCAAACCAGAAAATAGATGCAATCAGATTTATTAACAGATCTTGGAATGAAGAGACCTTTTTAACGATTTATAATTGTTGGCTAAATAATTCACCCAATAATCAAACATTGAATAATGAAGATCTTATATTAACTGTTGAAAAACAGATTGAGGCAAGTAAATTTATCTTCGTAGAAGAAAACATATCAAGTGAAGATGAAAATAAAGATGATTTTGAGGATATAAGAATAGTTTAAAAAAATTGACTTAAAACATGAAGACGAAAAAAATTCTCAGATACAATCATTAAATGCATGCAAATGTTAGATAAAATATTTGAAACAGTCTGAAGATAATTGATCAAGAATCAAAAGACTTCTTTCAATTCAAAGATAACTTGATTTAAAAATAGAGGAAAATAAAAAAACCATGTTATTGGTTTATTTTAAATAAATATTTATGACTGATCATTATGTAACTATTAATAAGTCATCGATTGTTATATAACAGGGAGTTTATTATTTTATAATTTCACGATTTTTAATTTCACAACCAAAAAATTTATTTTTCTGGTCCCGAAAATGTGAAATTATACAATAGATGAATGGCTGTATATTAAAATTAAATATATTCAATTTACATTTGTGTAAGAAATATAATTTCCGAAATTTAATCTATGATTAATTGTTTTAATAAGTCGATGTTATCGAATTTAATTGCAGTAAATTCAAATTTTAATAATGTTCTTCTTTGAGGAAAGAGTAGAATTTCTTTTACTTACATAAGGAAGGAATAAGTCACATAAGTCAGGCGATATTTATTACATTTGAAATGGGAAAAGATACCTTACTTTATACAGACCCTATATAATTTCCAAAATAGTTTGTAGAGTTTTGATTAAGAATTTTAATTAATTTAAAAAAACAAATAATTTATGCAAAACTATTGAAGTTATTATGGATTTCTTAACAAAACCATGTGGTAAGATATAACCTGTTGATAGCATCCAAAGACAATGATTGGAAATAATAATTGGAAAGATCAATTTTCAGTTATAGAATATGTCTATAATTGAGAATTACGGTTCTCTCGATCTAAATTTTTTTTGTATTCATTTTATTTTTTTTATCTTTGGCGATGAAAAGAGAAATGATATAAAAAAATATCCCAGTTTACATTTTTGCAGCGATCAACATTCACTAAGAAAATATTCAATATATTATTTATTATAAATTGATGTTACATAAGTGTCATAAAATTAATATCCACGAATCTCTAAATAATAAATCAATAATTTTTCTGAAATTCAAGATAATATAGAATTTTAAGCTGAAATTTATAAGAATTTTTTTAATTGATACTAAAAACCAAGCAAAATTAAAGTAAAATCAATACTTAATTATTATTTAGTCATTATCTTTGCCAAAAACCATCAATTTGTTTTAATAAAAATTAATGAACAGAAAAATTTGGTATATTATCCATCTGGCCCACGAAAGTTGAAAAATAAAATTTACATGAACGACGAATTTAAACAATTTAATTAAAACAACTCAATTTTTTATTTTAAAAAATTCTTCCTTTTTTTCTTTCATTTACAATAATTTTATTTTTTAGAATTTTAATAAATTGGTGATCCTTTTATTTATATATTTTAAAATAATCTGAGGAATAATATAATTTCTTTTACGTATTGATGTAATATTTTTTGTTATAACGTAATATTAATTTTATTTTATTTCCAATATAAAAGAAATAAAGATTTCAAGAAAAAATATATTATATTTATATAGAAATATTAATATAATTAATAAATCTATGACAAAATTGATTTATATGTTTCCCTGGTTATACATTTCCGAAATATTTTCTTAATTAATTAAATTCAATTTTAATTTAATTTATCGATTTTTTATTTGATTTTATTAATATTTAAGTTATTCATCATTAAAAAAAATAGGAGAAAATATCGTCTAGATCTTATTCAGATAATTATTATTTTTAAATAAAGATCAATGAGAAAATAAATTCACTGAGAAATATTAAAGTCTTATTGAATTTCTAAGAAGAGAATTTCGACTATTCAGGAAATTTTCAGTAACTCAACAATGGGTTTCCTTGAGATATAGATAAAGAAAAATTATTTTTATTAAATGTAATTTTAAACCCTTAATTTCACAATCTTTAAAATTTTAACCATACTTATTAGATCGATAAAATATAAATGTTATAAATTTATTCTTGAGATTCTGATCAATATCAATTATGATGCATTGAGTGTAGTCGTTATAACTGATCCACTGAATAGGCGACCAGACTCGGAGTATGATATTCACAAAAGATGATTTATTTGTTTATATAGGCTTTCAGTGAAACTCTTCTCAAAGACGTATCTTATAATTCTCTAGAAAACATTGAAACTTTAGTAAATTACAATTGGTAAAGTTTTGTTCTTATCAGTGAAATTGATGGTACATTTAATGATATTTTATACGAGGATTTTTAGCTGGATCTTATTGTGGTCTCTCAATCTCTTACTGTAGTCGTACTGTAATTGTGTTTATTATTATTGATATATTTTCACTTAATCCAAGCCCGCTTTAGTTTTCATCTCAGTCAATGTGTTGTGTATCTTCCTCAAATAATTACAAGTCCTTATTGATATCATAAGGAAATCCGGAGCATAAATAGTCATCCATGTAAAAATTTTCTCCACAAAATATAGAAAACCAACGCTAGCATAACCTGATGTCCAGTGATTCAGAATGTAACGCATTAATTCTGGAAGTTTTTAGGAAATTTATAAAGAATGCAATTTCGCACATTAAATATTGACGGTTGATCATTCATCATTTTGGAACCAATTGCTTGGTCGTCTTTAAATTCTAGAATAATTAAATAAAAGACAATTAAAAAATTGAGTTAATTTCATTGATGGTTATATTTTTCATATTTATATACGTTCATGAAAAATTATAGACATAATTATCCACAAATTTACAAAAAGAAATCAAGCCTCAAAGCAGAAGAAACCTGAACCACAAGAGAATATTCCGACCGACGACAAATATTCTAACCTCATAATTTCATGATCAATGATCACTGATGATCAAAAATATTAGGTTGGTGCAAAATTAATGTCGTTTTTTTGGCAATTCATTATTTTTATTCATTTTAATAAATGTTTTGTTTGAATATTCAATATATTTTGATAAATTTTTACAAAGTAAATTTTATTATAAATTACTTAAAATATTTCTTAATTATCCTCTTTTAGCGATTTAACCGAATATGGAAAAATATCAATATCGTACCATTTTTTGTACGAATACAAATTAGGCACAAATGCTACCGAAACGGCTCGCAAAATAAATAATGCATTTGGTCCTACAACTGTCAATCAGCGTATGGTGCAACGTTGGTTTAAACGGTTTCGTCACGGAGATGACACCCTTGAAGATGAGGATGGTCACGATCGTTCACCTAAAGTTGACAATGATAGATTAAAGAAGATAATCGAAGCTGATTTATCAAAATACACAAGGGAAGTCGGAGCGGAACTTGTGGTTGATCATGCAACAGTACTTCGTCACTTAAACGAGATTTGGAAAGGTGAAAAGATGGATAAGTGGGTGCCACATGACCTGAGCAAAAAACAAAAAAATCGTCGTTTCGAAGTCGCATCTTCTTTGCTTTTGCGCAACAACCGCGAACCATTTCTAAATCGAATCGTGACGTGTGATGAGAAATCGATTCTCTGGTGCAATCGGCGACGTTCGGCACAATAATTGAATAGAAATGAAGCTCCGAAACATTTTCCTAAGCCAAATTTGCACCCTAAAAAATCATGATGACTGTTTGGTGGTCCATGGCCGGTCCGATCCATCACAGGTTCCTAAATCCGGGCGAAACTATTACAGTAGAAACATACTGCTATCAAATAGACGAAATGCATAGGAAACTTCGAGTCATCTGTTCGGGACTGGTCAATAGAAAAGGTTCAATTCTGTTCCACGACAACGCACGCCCATACATTGCACAAACAACGTTGCAGAAAATAAACAATTTGAACTACGAGATTTTGATTCACTCTCCATATTTGCCAGACCTCTCGCCAACAGATTTCCGTTTATTTAAGGCTCTGGGTAAATTCTTGGTCAATACGTGCTTCGAAACCCGAACTGATGCTGAAATGGTCCCTGATGAGTTTGTTGTCTCCAGGAACAAAGACTTTTTTTCCACAGGCATAAATAAACTCATCACTCGTTGGCAGAAATATATTGATTCGCGTGAAAATTTTTTTTATTTATAAAGTTTATTTTCCATGACGTTTTTACTGTTACAGCTGTAAAACGACATCACTTTTGCACCAACCTAATAATATTTGATAATTTTTGTGAATAATTATTGTGCATTGTTAGAGTTTCTTACTTTTTTATGTTCCCGTTTTGTTTTAGAAAATGTAATATTTTGTGGGTTCTATTAATATGTTAAGTCCACACATAGATAATGCTGTTTTTCAAAGAAAACTTTGAATAAAAAAGATCAGAACAGAATACTAATTAAATTCATGGACACCATTTTGCCTACGATATCACTCGATTTACAGACTAATTTTACCATACCATCTATATAAAATTTTACTGGCTTCAATTGAAAAATTCACACGTTTTTAAAAAACGAAAATTTTCCCAACCAAGAAATGTTACAGATATTTGTCAGAATGTTCAATGTCCAGACTGTAAGGAGAATAAGATAAAAGTTCTTAGCCAAGACCGGTTATATTCTGACCTGTCTTATTCGCAGTTGTGCATTATCCTGCTGAATAATGAATCAATCTCTGTTTACCAAACTTGGTAACTTTTTTCAATTTACTTTTCAGTCCTTCCATCTGAGCGCAATATATATGAGCAATTTTTTTGGGTATTTGATTTTGGCAATGATCTTTGGCGAGGTAAAAGCCATTCCCTTTTAGGTCTGGAATTCTTGGATGAAATCCTTTTCTTGACACCAGTTATCACGCTATTCAGGAAATCTTCATTCTCTTGCCTGGAAATGAGCATGTTGTATATTGTAATACACTTCTATTTTGCCCATTGTTACATTTTTGGGATTTCTATATTCTTGCATTGCCTTCTATAATTATTTCCTTTAAAAGTCGGATAATTGTTCTCTGTTTATTCTTAATTGTGAACTCATTCCAACTCGTGTTTACAATTGGTTTTTCAATCGATGTCTGTGTAATGTCAGTCCCCACAAACGATCTAGAAGCTTTTGTTAAATCAAAATTTCTGATTTTGAATTTGGATAGCATTTGAGTAATTGATCTTGCAACATCTGAATCTGTTTTACCATGATGTAATTCGTAAATCATACAATGTCATATGTGCTTTTCAATCGGCATTTTGTCTGCGATTTCTACAAATTTAATATATATTCATGAAATTACTCAAAAAAATATTTAGGCATTCAAATAATTTCATAAAATCGCAAAAAAACAAATGGTTTTGAATTATTGATTGATTGAATATGAATTATTAAAAATATTCCTTGTGTGCCGACCTGATATAACAATAATAATAAAATATTTTAAGTGGTTCATAAATTAATAAATTAAAAAAAATTGATATTATTAATAATTATAAATTTAAGATAATATTGTTTAAGTTTAAAAAAAGTATGTTTAATTTCCAAAAATAATTATAATTTGATAATAACTAAAATTAATAATTTACCATTAATGGTAATTTCACTAATTTTAACGAAAATACTCTGAATAGAAAATTACTAAGTTTCGCAGCAACCTAAAACACAATGTCCGTAAAATTGAGAATTCTAATTTAGTAAAAATCGATTTATAATTATATCGAATATTGTTTTAAAATTAAAAGGAACGTTTTCCAACCAACCAAATAACCCAAAAGTGAAACTAGGTACTCTGTAAACCAGTTTTATTTCACCTTTAATTTCCCAAAAACCTGATAATACGCTAATACCTATTCTGAGAAATCCAGGGTGATTCATAAGTAATGCACATTTTGAATGCTTAATTTTATGGAGTTAAATTTAAGTTATAACCTATTAATGATATTTTTACAAATTAATTTTGGAATATTCAATATGTTCAATCAATATAAGAATTTTGTTTTATTTTAGTCATGATCATGATATCCTTTGAAGATCGTTTTTCCTCATAAAATGTTATTATTCAAGTGGAGAAACAACCAACAGCAGCTTTGCGTAAATTTAAGAAAGAACGTGGTCTTATCAAAGAATCATTCATCTCAGAAAATGGAGGACACTTGACATTTATTAAGACTTTTTACAATATTCCTTGCTTGAATTTCATATTTTTAATATTTGACTTTAGTATCTCTACTTTTCTATATATTATATTCAGTTTTAATTGTGCATAACTTATGAATCACCTTGTAGTTTATAAAGATAATGTATGATGTATATTATTTTTGAACAATAAGTATAAAGTAAAATCAATTTTACACAAATAACCAAATAAAATTATTAATTAATTTTAGTATTTGTAAAAAAATGATATCTATTTTCACATTAACTTGTGAAATTTTACAATATTTTTGCCCAATTAATTCTGCTTCTCTCTATGCGAATAAGCGCCAACGATTACAATAAATTAAAATATTTAATTTAAACAAAAATTCATTTGAAAAAGTGGTCAAATGTGTTACATTTTTCTCAAAAAAATATTGTGAATACAGGGTTATGCAGAAATATATAGAAAAATATTTAAAATATATAGAAAACTATTCAGAAATACAATACTTGTATATAGAAAAAATATATATTTCAAATGACAAATGTACACTAAATAAATTCTTGTCTCACCAACCACTGAAATTCATATCGTCGTGCATGAGTACTTGGGTAATCAATTCTTTTAAATCATCCCGATTTATAACGGTTCTCATAAAGGAAGATATTTGCGACTTAAAGCTGCTGAAAACCTCTTCGATCGGGTTTAGTTGAGGAGAAAATGAATACTGTTGAAAACAATGTTGAAGTTTCTTTAAAGCCAGGAATTTCAAAAAATATTATTTTTATGACAAAACTGTTTCACTGTATCGCTTAAGTGGTCGTTATCTATAAAGACGTCTTTTAAATCCGGTACACCTTTTAAAGAAAAATTGAATGCTCTTGTCGTAAGAATGTAATTCACATTAAATATAAAAAAATGAATAATAAAAATATAAAATTCTGAACCAGAAAGATCAATATTAATTTCTAGAAAAATTAATAAGAACTTTAAATTTTCTTCATTAATTGATTTGTTAAGAAATCCAGGAAAAATAAAAAGAAAAAACCTATTTTTCAAAACCGAAAACATCAAATCAAAATGCCCAACCCAGAAAATTACTTGAAAGAAATGAAAGTATTCCGTTAGACAAGATAGGAAAAAAGATTTCAAGTGACGCAATATGACAACAATTACCACGAGAAATCTTACCCTTCACAATTGGAAAAATGACCACGGATATGGAATGAAGTTATTTACACAAAACCTGTTTGCTATTTGTAAATATTTTGACTTGGTTAAAAATAAGACTTATTTTTGTAATCAATAAAACGACGAAATCAACGACGAGCTGATGTTTTCTGTAACATAGTATTTACCCGATTGCATGCCATTCAATAATGTTTGGATGTTAATTAAGCAATGATTCTGGAGAAAAACTCATTAACATTAACCAGCTCGATGCAAGTGCACTGTTGAAATGATCTATCATAAACTAATGAAAAAATACTTCACATTTCGAAACGCCTAAAATCAAAACTTATCCAAAAGAATTGATTAAGACGATATCTTGTTATAATTTTTCACAATAAATAACAAAAAATAAAAAATTCCTCTATCAATTATTTCACATTAATTTACAAACCAAATATTATATTGAAAAAGTCTTTTTTCTTGAAATAAAATCACTTGATTTTTTCAAGAAATAAGACAATCAATTTCTCTGGTAATATGAGTAAAACTTTTTTCTTGAAAAAAAAACCAGATTCAAGACAAAAATCAGATTTAAAAAAACTAATCACCAGTCCCCATAAAATTAATTTGCAAATTGAAAATAATTTTTTTTAAATCATTTAAATTCTGTAGCAAAAAAAACTGATAAAAAATATTTCATTTTTGACCAATCAGATTGAAGCAAGAAAATTGACGAATTGCAACGATAAGATCAATTAGGAAATTC
This sequence comes from Bipalium vagum, assembly GCA_037834085.1. NCBI lineage: Eukaryota > Metazoa > Platyhelminthes > Tricladida > Geoplanidae > Bipalium > Bipalium vagum. The sequence goes on along the minus strand of JBBMKC010201406.1, from coordinate 2,425 downwards.
TACTTTAACAGACCAAAACTAAATTCATATATAATGGCATTTGTTGAGATATCAGAGCATCAAACAAGTTCAAAAATCAATATTTGATTTATTTTCCATTTTTAAACTTAACTGAGACTCATAAAATTCAATGATGATAATAATGATAACGATCTGTCTTCCTATTAATGAATAAATCTTCTCGAAGGAGTCATTCCAAGTAATCCATTGAATTTATTATATATTATATTATATTATAAAAATATTTCTCCGTTAATTTCTTCATGTTCATTGTTAGAGAAAACGCCGATTCCCACCGCAATGGTGGCATTGATATTCCAAAGTCCTCGAAATCTTTTACGGCCTCGGATGCTGAAGACTTTCTGGTCAGAGCGGTCAAAGTGTTCACGACACTGTCGGAAATGAATGATTTGAAAAACATTTATGAAATGGGTAAACAATTGAGCCGTCTCTATTTCGATTGTGCTGAATTCCGCTGTCAATTGAGTGACGTTCTCATCAAATTGGAATTTCCGGAATATGCTGTGAAAATGCTGAAGAAGCTCAACAACATGGGCATCTTCAAGCACGATGATATCTGGTTCTCGTCGTTCTATTTTTATAATATTTGTTGGAATTATTCAGAGAGCTCCGTTGAATTTGCTACTGCTTTGTCAAAGGCAAATCTGTCCAGTTTGATTGTGATGAACCTTTTACACAAGCCTTATGTTGACAATTTGTCCAGTCGAAACATTTACTTTCTGATCAAAGCTTCATTGAGTATCATGCACAATCTATGCCGATATCCCGGCCATCGGTTCATGTTCAAATCGGACAAGGTCAAAGATGCTCTGATCGACTTCACAAATCGAGAAGAAGAGCTGATTAGAGTGATCTCGATTTTGTGCTTGGCTTTTCTTTTGGAAGACGATGAAGTGGCGTTAGTTTTAAAACAATGGAATAATTTCTCATACAACTTTATTGATATCATAACGAAAGCTAAACTTCACGGTCGGGGAAAATTTATGGGCTTTTCAACTTGGGAATTACTTCAGGCCTTGACAACGTTTACCATCAACGACAGTGGAAAAAAGAGCATTGTAGAATCGAAGGGTTTGATAATGGTTTTTGCCATTCTCAATAAAGCTTCAAACATTGAAGAATTGCGAGAATGTTTGAGGATTATCTGGAATTTTTCGTTTGATAAAGATTTGAAATCGATTTTGATCAAACAACACAATGCCATACAAATCGTCGAGTCTCTACTGAGGCATGACGACCAGATCGTCAATAACAGTGCAGCGGGGATCAAGTTGCTTCTGGAAGAGAGCATCACCAGTTGGAAAGTTTTCAGCGATACCATGCCACTGGAACCGGTGACGACTGTTTCATATCATTTGTACATTTGCTTTGCTGAAGAAAATCTAGAGATTATCCAGAAAATAGTCGACAGACTTAAGCTGGCCAATTTGTCGGTTTTGTTGCCAAAAAACTGCAATGTGGATTCGGCAATGAAAAACCAGGAAAAACGTTTTCGAGGGATAGTTCAGTCAACGCTCTTCATCTTCTTTCTGTCGGAAGCCAGCAAGTCTTGTCAACAGTGCCGGTCCGAGGCCCAGTATGCTGCCCACTTGAAAAAGCCCATCATCCCGGTCATTGTTCAAACCAAGTTCAAGCTGTGCGGCTGGATGGAAAAGTTCACGGATAAGCACTTTTTCGATTTCGGTGGCAAACGTGATTTCGAGACGAATTTCGAAATTCTGAAAACGGCTCTTCTGACAGAATGTTTGCACGATGAAGACTACAAGTCGGTTCGCTCGCTGAAGTCCGGAAATACCCGTTCAGAGACAACAGCTCAACTGCCAAATAACCATCGTCTACAGTCGGGCCATTCCATGGACTCGTCGTTGAAGTACACGGTCAACCATCATTCGTCGTTGAGTATCACCCAACAGCCGGTCTTGAATTCGACTGACAAAATATTGGATCTGGTCCCCAGTAAAATTATCGCCAATATTTCCCACACTGATAGCATTAAAAAATGGTCCCGAGAAGAAATAACGGAATGGTTAATTAATAACGATTTGTCGCATTTGAGAATAAAATTGTCCAAATTTAATGGAGCGATGCTGGCATCACTTCTAGAAATGAAAAAAGAGGCGCCGGAATATTTCTACAAGTGCTTGGAAGAGAAACTGGAATTGCATTTCATGGACACCTTGGCATTCTTAGCAGCTCTCCATAAATTAACCAGTCCTTAACCGAGTACCCGATAATTATGTTACTGTTATTTATTTATATTTTCTCAATTTACAATCAGTGTTTATTTTTCAAGATCACTTTATTGTCTAGATTTACTGTGATGATTATTTAGAATTTTATCTATTGTTAATATCATAGATTATTACGTTTTTCAACTGAAACATTTAGTGCGAAAATCGATTTA